>JAODLD010000101.1:24921203-24936764 GCA_026781065.1 Mormyrops boulengeri | reverse complement strand
AGATGTTTTATTTCCTCCAAAGACATAGAAAATCACAAATAACCTGAAATTTTCCTTGGGTCTCAGGAGGATATGTAATATGGCAAAGTTGAGCCAAGAAAACCATTTAAATTTCGTGCAGTCCTAAACCTAGAGAAAAAAAATGCTGTGTCAGTTAAATTTCAACATATTGGAGCCACACACTTTCACATGTGATGAGTATATGTCCATGGAAGACACATTTCAAGTGTAAAGTTAGTACTAACACAGAGCCATCTCTTGACAGTCTCACCTTCAACAAGATTGCACTTACACGTCACTGAGACGCTCGGATATGTTCATTAAGTTGATGTCACCTTTCGGTGGCCTTCAGTGATCGCGAGAGCTGTTGTCAGTGTGGAGACATGGTCTTCACATAATTATGAGCAGATGTAACTCCAGCCGTTTATACAGTAAAAGCCCATATCTCTCATATCTTTGACTGGTGCTCATGCATTGTGAATAGGCTTACACAGCAATGTATTAAGACTGGGCCAGCAATTGGATACCACACCATTGGATTCAAACGTGTATCACTCACTCCATCGGGGGAATTAGGACGTCCCCATTTAGGGACACTAATTTAATTAAGAACAGGGAATTGCTCACACACCAGGCCTGCTTTTTTGTTTTATGTAGACAAGCAATTCTGATCTAAATAGTGATTATTTCTGTTTTTACAGATCCAGTATTTGATTCTGTAGTTGTTACTCATTTCTTTTTTGAAAATAATAATATGTTGAATAATGTGTTGAATTTTTTTTTAAAAGAACTATGGTATTCTTTTATTTAAAGTAGTTCTTCCATCTATCCATCCATTTTCTGAAACCACTTGTCCTATTCAGGATCGCAGGTGGTCCGGAGCCTATCCCAGAGGCTACAGGCGCAAGGCTAAAGCAGTTCTGATTGGATCCAATTATTATTATTATTATTAATAATAATAATAATAATAATAATTATAATAGTCGTGCAAGGTATTGCAGTATTCAAGAATTCAGAGCTTATTTTTAAACAGGAATAAAACTATAAATAAATATGCTTATACAATACTAAATTTTAAAAATTGTTTTAAATACACATCTGGTACAGTTCATTTGTAGTCTACATTGTAATTTTACATTGTAGTCATTTCAGACTAACAGCAATAGCCAACAAATATAACGCCTTTCTCATTTTGCTGTCAGTTAGAGAAAGTTAGACTATAACTCAGTAAATGTCAAATTACATATTACAAAAAGCAATCATTATAAAAAAGAAAATGTTACTTTTTCAGACTATTTTCCGAACTGTGAAACTTACAGCATCTTTGAGGTTGACAGAACACGGGAGGTCTTGTTTCTGAAGTTCACTCTCTGGGGCTAGTGTTTGATCTGCTTTGGAGATCTTTCTCAAACACTCTGTAGTAACAGCTCAGCCCACCTGCATAATTCATACAGGAATGAGCCGGGAAGGTAATGTTACACTAAAGCAATATATCTGACAAATTAAGGCTCCTTCTACAACCCCAAGAGAAAGCTCTCTTGTGCACCACACGGGCACAATCTAGACACGACTTCAGACATCTGGAACGTCTCTGACCACAGTGAAAAACTGGGACGACATCTCGGTGGAATATTCAACAAAATCTCAACCAAAGCTATTGTACATCTAACGTTAAGAAAGAACTTTATATGGACTTTATATGGACTTGGTGGGAAAAGTGTCTCTGGAAAAATGGGAATAAGGCAGACTGCGAGGTAAAGAACATAAGCTGTAGACGTGTTTTAATACCATTGCTCAAGTGATTCATCATGTACTGCCATTAAGAACTCTAGTTCTTATTTACATGTTTACATGCATATATTTTTTTACAAAAGCCCAGATTGATCTTCTGGTCTAAGCATCACTTACAGGTTCTGGCGATTCTGAGGCTCTTGTGCAGAGATGGCGGCGTGTCGGGTGTCCTAGGTTGCTCTTTGGTGACTCTTGGACAAATTACTATGGTCGTTGGAGCAGGAAAATATGCCCACGAAGAAAACTGACTCAAAGGCTGCTGCCAAAAAGGGGGGGAAGGGGGAACCAGAGAAGGGCAAGGGAAAGGCAGAAGATGGAAAGAAACAAAAGGATGACAAGAAGGATGCAAAGGATGACAAGAAGGCTGCAAAAGATGACAAGAAGGCTGCAAAAGAAGATAAAAAGCAGGGTAAAGATGACAAGAAGGGAGGTAAAAAAGAAAAAGAAGCAGCTCCATCAGGAAAGGGCAAGAACGATGGGAAGAAGGGGAAAGACAAAGGAAAAGGTAAGAAAGCCATTGCAAGTGAGGAGGAGGACTCCGAAGTAGAGCTACTGAAAAATGAGGAGGATGAGGAGCTGAGTGAAGAGGAAGATGAGGAAAGAGATGATGGAAGTGGATCTGATGAAGAAGATGACCGAGGCAGGCGAGGGAAAGGCAAGGCGGCCGCCAAAGGAGCCACCAAAGAAAAGAAGGGCAAATCGAAATATGCTTCGGAGGATGAGGATGAATATGACGAGGAGAAGTCAGAGGAAGATGAGGAGGATGAGCAAGATTCTGAAGATGAAGAGGATGACAGGAAAAGAAAGAAAAAAGAAAAGGAGCAGCAGAAAAAGGTGTCCAAGGCTAAAGAAAAGACTGAAGCTGAAGGAAAGGGGAAAAAAGGAAAGAAGGATGGCAAAGCCTCCAAACGGCCTACAGAGTCAATAAGAAGTAAAAGAGGTTTAAAGAGCACATCCAGGCTCTTCATGAAGTTCTCAGGCTTCAGAAGGAAGAGGAGTGCGAGGCACCTGAACAGCGCATCTCGGCTGTTTTGGGGACTTGGAAAACGTAAGCAGCGTTTGGCCAGAAAAAAGAAACAAAGGTCGATCCTGAAGAATACTTCCAAGTTCATGATGCGCTTTAAGGCGAGCAAAAAGAAAAAAAATGCAGAAAAGGCCAAGAAAGCAGAAAATGAGCCCGGGAATAAAACGTCCTATATGTTAATCCGACTGGGAGGCGGAAAGTCGAAATCGTCGGACAAAAAAGGTGGGTTTTTTAAAGGTCTTTTTGGTAAAAGTCCACCTGGGACATTTTTTCAAAGCTACAGCCGAGTTTTGGGAAAAATAGCTGGAGCTAGTAACTGGCTGACTAAAAGATTTCTTTCTACTAAGGGCAAACAAAGCTCTGCTAGAGGAAACAGCAACTGGACATCAAGAAGATCCAAGAAATATCCTCACTATTCTGATGACGATTTTTATGAACACCAAGCAGATGTGAGGTCTCATGGTTATTACAATGATGGATTTGAGCATGACGAGGATGAATATGACTGTGATGAAGAACATTATGATCCAGGGAGGTACAGCACACAATATTCCCAAAGACGGGCATTTCCAAAAAATCATAGCGTATATGAAGAAGATTACGACCCCTCCCAAAGAAGATCAGGGAGACGAGAACTACTGTACAGTCCTTATGGGGATAATACGGAATATTACGATGATCCATCATACGATGACGACTACTATGACCAAGACGATTATGGTTATGAATATGATTATCCAATGCAATATGAAAATGGCTATGAAGACTATGGTGATGGTATGGGTTATGATTATGAACAATTTGAGGCACACGATCAATATGGCTATGTGGATGAAATGGATTATTACACTTATGGACAGCAGGCACCTAATGTATATTCATACTATGATTATGACATGGAACCTTATGATGAAGCACAATACACAGCACGAGATGTGTATGGGTGCAGCGGGAATGAAATGGAATTTTATGAAGAAGGCTATCCCACCAATCCGTATGATTATCCTGAAGTTCAGCAAGCTTACATGACACCCTATGGAGACACAGATCCTCACATGAATTTCTTTGAAGATTTATATTACCAAGATCACCAATTTAATTACAGTGAAAATGAAAGCTTGCCTTATCTAGAATCTGCATATAACATTTATCAACCATATCCTTATTTTATGGAGGGTACAATGGAACAAGACGAGGCTCAGGGTGTATACAGTGATGAATTTGGAAACTATTCAACCGACGACATAGGGGTCCAGAATTCAATGCAGTTCAGACTCCCAAGACCACAGGTCAAATTGTTTGGAAAAGAAAAACTTGATGTTCCTTTTCCACCATTACCACTACCTGAAACATTAGAGGAACAGTACGAAGGTACACCGATGTTTCCTCCACCTCACACTACAGACATAATTCCGAATGTTCGCCAGCATGTCCAGAGACCACTCTCACCCACACCAACAGCTAGGATCATCCAACAAGCAAATTATCCAACTCCAAGCCGAAGAAGCCCTATTCCAAGCAGATCGCCTCAAATAACTTCTTCTCCCATACCACAAGTCAGGTCATTTTCCCCCCAGCAGTCAGCTTCGCCATCTCCCAGCAGACGGTCTGTTAAAATTATGGGCTCACCACAGTTCTCAAGACCACTCTCTCCTCTAGCACCTACTACACAGTTTGGAAAACAAAGTGGTGTTATGTCAAGATTGGACCAGCCCGTTGAAATGCCTTTGCGAAATGCTTCTCCGTTATCTTTAAGACGAAGCCCCCTTCCATCTCCACAGCTTTCCATGAGGCAGGCACCTATTTTTCCACGAAAGACCTTATCAGCCCAACCATCAGTAGATACGTTACAGCCAATTGAAATGCCTTTCCAAAATGCCTCCCCGTTACCTTTAAGGCAAAGTCCTCTTCCATCTCCACAGGTTTCAATGAGGCAAGCAAATATGCCTCCAAGAAGAAGAATCTTTTCAGGCCGGCCAGCAGTAGACACATTACAAGCCTATCCTGACGAAATGGAAGTCCAGTTCCCTCAAAGGCCAAATAGAGGAACGTTTAGTCAGCCATCTCTTAATAATAATGCTCAAATGCCAACATCTCCACTGTCAATGAGAAAATTTAGTCCTCCACCATCTCCACAGGTTTCAAGAAATGGTTTTATCAGTCAGCCTTCATTAGGACAAAGATCGCCATCTCCTCAACCCCAAAAGCAAATGTTTGGATTTAATAGGCAGCAGACTAGTCAAATATCTAGAACGCATATCCCTCTCTCCCAAAGTCCTCCACCCTCCCCACAGGGACTAGTCAGAAGTCCTCGCTCTTCCCCTCAGCTTTCCATTAGACAAGACACTCACAGGGGCATTCCAAATAATGGTCCATTCAGCAAGGCTGGTGGAAGAATGCCAATGCACCACACTTCTATCAGACAAAGTCCTTCCCCCTCCCCACAGGCATCCATCAGAAGAAGATCCCCCTCTACTCCTCAGCCTTCCATTAGACAAGATGCTAGCCGAAGCATTTCACATAAAGGCCCTTTTGATAGGTTTGATGGAAGAAGACCTGCACACCACCCTTCAATGAGGCAAAGTCCTCCACCTTCCCCACGAGCATCAGTTAGAAGAAGTCCACCACCTTCCCCACGAGCATCAGTTAGAAGAAGTCCACCACCTTCCCCACGAGCATCAGTTAGAAGGAGTCCTCCACCTTCCCCTCAGCTTCCCATTAGACAAGATACAGTAAGATATACACATACTGGTCCTTTTGATCAGTTTAGTGAAAGAACATCATCACACCATCCTTCAGTCAGACGAAGTCCACCACCTTCCCCACAGGGATTAGTCCGAAGAAGCCCTCTTCATTTTGAACAGCTTTCTGCTATACAAAACATGCAAGGAACCCTTCCACACAATGGTCCCATCAGGCACTTTGGAGAAAGAACACCATCAGGCCGTCCTACTTCTCCACCATCATTAAACCAGATGTGCTCACCACCATCTCCACAGCAGACCATGAGACGTACTGGCAGTTTTCGAACTACAGAAACTGAGAGAACACCATCCCCTATTGCATTTCAGATGGCACCCCCATATCCAACTCACCAGAGTAACAGGGCACCAATGTCACCTCATTTACCAGCAAAACAAAGACCTCCATCTCCATCTCCATCAGGAAGACATTTAAGTGATGTTCAGAATGTGGCCACTAGCAAATCTGCCACAGGAATACGAGGGTCTAGACGTACCAAAATACCTATGGGAACTGTGAAGCCATCAACAGTATATCCTTATATGCAAAAAATTAATGCTCCTATTATACAAAATGTCCCTCCTTTTAGATCATTAGAAAGATCAGCAATATCTGCTGGCCCTGGTGGTCTAGATTCACCTTCATCTCCACGACCACTTCCAAGTCAAGGACCTTATCCAGCAGGAATTAAAGTTCTCCCTCAAGGAATCCCTATACCTCTAAAAAGTATTCATAAACATCCTCTTGCTCGGAGTCCTCAAAACTTGTCTCCAAGACATTCAATAAGGAAAAGCTATTCAGAAGGGTGTAATAATCAAATACCACCTTCACCACAACTACCCTTAAAACGGAAGGGACCACCCTCCCCCCAACCTTCAGTAAGGCATCTCTCAAGTAGGCCATCATCACCTCATCCCTCACTAAAGCACACTTCACCATTGCCCGCAAGATCACACTCACCAAATCGTGTCCCTTCCCCAGTTTTGACAAATGCCCTTCAGAATCCTCAGCTTCGTAATGCATCCTATAAATCACCATTTCCTGGACGCAATGATGTCTACTCTCCGGTGATGACAGAGTTTCAACAGACAACAGAACAAGGACCCTCACCACTTCTGAAAAATGCTTTGCAAAATCCTCATGTCCGTAATGCTTCGTATGTAACACCTTTTCAGCCAGGCTTGTCTTATCCTCCAACAATACCCTTCAATCAGACACATACCTCCCCTCTGCTATCAAATGCTTTGCAAAACCCTCATCTTCACAATGCAAATTACAGAATGCCTTTATGGAGAAATGCTTCTCCCTATGCTCCACTGGTGCAAGAGTATGTCCACCAGACAGAGCAAATGTGTTCACCTCTGCTGTCAAGTGCTTTGCAGAATCCTCAATTTCAAAATAATTCCTTCCAATCCTCGCTACAACACAATATGTGTCATTACTCTCCAGAAATGACAATGTACAGCCAGACACAACACTATCCACCTTCTCTTCTAAACAATGCTTTACAAAATGCTCATCTTCACAATGTGTCCTACGCATCGGTTTTGCAGGGATTTCCCTCTCCGTATTCCACAGCTGGAGCACCATACAGTCAACCAGTTGAACACCTGTCTTCACCACTTTTGGCAAATGCTCTGCAGAACCCTCAAGTTCGCAACGCATCTTATAAATCGCCTTTAATGAGAAGTCAGCATGGCACCCATACGGATCAAACTGCTTCCCCCCTTCTATCAGCAGCTTTGCAGAATCCTCAACTTCAGAAATTGTCCTATAGACTACCAGAGGACTCAGTCCTATCTCAACATTTCCAGAAATCGAGACAACAGGCACGATCTCCACTATTGGCAAGCGCATTGCAAAATCCTGAACTCCGAGAGGCTTCCTACAAGTTACCCGAAAGATCAATACTATCCAAAAATCTTAGAAAACAATACATTTCCTCTCCACGTTTGGCAGAGGCCCTTCAAAACCCTCATTTACGTAATGCATCATATAGACTCCCTGATGGGTCAATATTGAGCACTAAGCATAAAATTCCCACCCCACTTTTGTCAGCTGCTTTAAAGAACTCAAACATTCAGGGTGCTTCTTTTAAATTACCCCCATCAATCCAGAGCATGAAACAGCCTCCCACAAGCAATCAAGCCTCCCTTCCTTTTCTGTCAGAAGCTTTGCAGAACCCTGGCCTGCGCAATGCATTTTCATCAGGAACAGTACAGTACCTCTCACCTTTCGCGAAGGTGATGCCCCAAAGACAAGACGCTGAGTCGTCGTCATTTCAACATGAGCACTGGGCTCAGGCCCACACAAGAACGGTCCAGGAAGGAGAGGATGTGTGGTCATCAGAGAGAGTCCTTCCTCATCACACAGTACAGAACCTTCAAAAATGGTCAATGTACAGGGATGGATGTCTAATGGACAGTCTAATTCCTGTCACGACTGGTCAAAGGGTGTCACCTGTTAAACCTGAATGGGCACCAGACAGGGAAGGTGAACCAAAAGGCGGATGGTATGATAAGGTAATGGTTTATTTATATCTTTCAAAAATGCACTAAAGCACAGGTCCACAGAGATGCTTGATACATTTTGGCCAAATATACTGTCGTTATTCCTGGAATGAATTGTAATTTTCTCCTTGAGAAATAATGGAAATAGCTTCCAGGTATTCGAGTGCTCTCTAGGAACCAGTTAGTATAGGTGTGTTAGAGTTGCATAAGTCTGCCTGCTTATTAAGAGTTTAATCATCCAAAGCAAAGCTGAAGCACATTGTAAGGCTGCTTGTACACGTTTGTCTACTTTGGATGTGTTACTCTTAGTTATTACTTCTACCTACAATGGCTACTGTTCTGCTGTCATTTCTGGTTTTAATATAAAATCTGCCTGCCTCGCACCTCTGGCACCAGGGTTTGAGTCTCTACCATGGCTTCATGTGTGTGAAGTTTGCATGTCCTCCCTGTGTCATCGTGGGGTTTCCTCCGGGTACTTAGGATTCCCTCCACAGTTTAAAATCAGAGAAGGTCTGGCTGCAGTACACTGGGCGATCACTGTGGGGCGAGAAATCTCATGACCTTCGCGTCAGGCCCGGACATGATGATACTGAAGGGAACTCAGTAGGCTGAAAATGGGGATAGGTAGCGCCTTGTTTCCTTCAAAATTATGAAGACAGATATTCCTCGTAGTATCTTAAGCTTCATTAAGGTGAGAATTTTATACTGAAATAGCAAATTTAAAATAGACTATTAATGCCCATTTCTGTAGATTTAAATGAGATTATTATTAACATTAAATTGATTAACATCAATTTCACCAAAACAGCAAATATATATTTTAAAAGACACTATTAAACTCAGTTCCCAATGTTGCACTAACGTCATTTCCAGCACTATTGTGGAGGTCATGTGATTTTAAAACTCCTAGTGGAGGTACCACCTCTGTTCCTGACATTAGCATAACATCATATCTGGGCGATGTGTGGAGGTCATGTGATTTCTGGCCACACAGTGGAGATCCCCCTAGTATAGGTCGCCCAGCGTTGTCCGGTCAAATCCTCTTGCATAAACATGCTGGGTTTAATTGGAGTTAGCAACTTTGCCCATAGGTGTGCATGTGTAAGCCATGTGATGGATTGGTGCCCCATCCTGGGTTGTCCCCTGCCTTGTACCCATAGCTTCCAGAATAGGCTCTGGACCCTCCACAATCCTGAATAGGACAAGCAGGCATAGGAGGTGGATGGATTGATAAAGATATGACAAAAAACTACAAATGTTTTCCACAATAATTTAGAGACTTTAATCTATATACAGATGATATTTTTATATTTCAGAATATTGGGAATTTCACATATTAGTAACATCATGTACGAAAAGACCTATTTAATTAACAAAAACCCAAACGCTAGGGGAAAGTTTCCTGAGACTTACGTTTTTCTATCATTTTCAAAAATGATTGCCTCAAAATGATGTTCTTTTTTCATACAGATGTTTACCATCAGAAGTTTGCCAACGATGAGATACAGAGAAGTGGGTGAGGAAGATGGTGTGGAGGACATGACCCAGCTGGAGTGAGTCACCCACGATGCGGTGTCCCGATATATTCATATTAAAATATTAATGAATGCTACTGATTTTATAAGTATAAACCGAACGTGGCCTCAAATGTTTTTGATTTTGAATGCTTTAGGACTGTTGAAGAAAATGGCTCCACCCAGTGCAAGTGATAAGCTTAATTCCACATAAGAATCAAAAGAATATCATTGGGCAAAAGCTTAATAAAGATACTATCCCTGCTATATCTATTCCTCATAACCTGCACAGTGTCTTCAAGGAAGAGGAATTTAGTAATTAGGAAGAGGAAGGTGTTATTGAGACCAGAACAAGCTTGGCTTTCTGCCACATTCTCAGCTCTGTCTAATCTAATCTAATCTAATCTAATCTAATCTGTCTAATCACATACAATGTTTTTGGTGTTTAATTGGTTAGGAGAAGATAAATCCCGCTCAGATTCAGTTTGACCTTCCCAAGCCGATCCAGACACAGTAATCTTCCAGCCTTCACAGATATTTATAATAACTATACTACATCATTGAGTCAGATAAAATAAGTGTAGAGTTCTTGTAATATTTTGCCTTGATAGATATAATACTTTTATCCTTTCAGGGATCTCAGCGAAGGTGCGGTCCTAATGAATTTAAAGAAGCGGTTTGATCAGCAACTAATCTACGTAAGTGAACGGAGACTGATACAGAGTGGCAAAGAAGATGCAGAGCAACTTCTCAAAACCACAGTCACTCATCTAGATCTTTGAGAGGGTTATTCAGGCACAAATCATGTGTCCTGTAATATATGCAGTCTATGTATAAAGCTACGAAATAACCCAAATAGTGCAGCTTCGATGCTATAGGTTTTTATGCTTTATGAACTTTGCCAGATCTCAACACGCCTAACTCCATCTCTAGACCTATATTGGAAGCATCCTGGTGTCAGTAAATCCATACAAGATGTTGAATATCTACGGCACAGATCAGGCACTGCAATACGAGGGACATACACTGGGAGAGAATCCCCCGTGAGTGATCTTATTTTTCTGCAGAAAAGATAAACTGATTTCCTTTCTTTAGAAAATGGTAAAACCTGATGCACACTGTACTGGGCAGCAAGGTTTGTCAAATGCTGGTTGATATTAATTTTTTGTGACCGATTCTGCTATGACTATGGTCATTGACAGCCAAGTTGTATTATTGAGCTGTCCAGTGACATCCGCATACTGTCGTACCTTGTTAAAAGGTTGGACTTAGTGCTCCAGGGTCTAAGTATAATCTTTCTAATGAGTTTCCCTGTTTTCAACAGCCATTTGTTTGCAATTGCAAATGTGTGTTACACTACAATGATGGATGCCAAACAGAACCAGTGCATTATTATCAGGTGAGAGAACTATGGTCAAGTCCTTCACTTAAATGATAGATGTATCCAATACCTAGAATATTTAATTCAATATTTAATTCTATGTTTATAAGAAAAATAAAATATCTAAATAATATCGAACTATTACAGCGCATATCGATTACACACATATATATTTAACGTGATACCCGAAGCAAGTTAACCATTAGTCAAGTTAACTACAAAAGAATTGTTACAGCGTGTTAAATTAGAGCACTGGATTTGCGGCCTAATAACTGGAGATTAATCCTGTCAGTGGTGAAAGCGGCTCGGGTAAGACGGAAGCTACCAAGCTGGTGTTGCGATACTTGGCAGCGGTACATTACAAGCGTAACATCACACAGCAGGTACGTTAAAACCAAGCAAGAAAACACAGAAAACTTAAATTAGTGTTGGTACAAGCCACAGTAGCAGATTTACAAGTCCCTAATAAGACCCTCTGTTGTTTTCTTTCTGTCTACATGTGCTCTGATGTAGATTGAGGTACAGTATCCTGCCATATACGCCGCGCACCCCAACACCTTGTAACGTGACTCTTTCTAGTCGTGTCCTGTTGGATTCCTTGTTTTATTTTCCAAACATCACAAAACAGGCTAAAACGTTAAGCCACAGAAATAGGGTGGATTGATGTACGGATATTCCAGGCTGTTTGCTGGTTCTCTGGATGCTGTATTAGGGCATTTTCTGCACGCTCTGCGTGTTTCTTCCTTTGACCCAAAGTGATTCCTTGTCCTCTGTTTCAGATTCTTGAGGCGACTCCCTTGTTAGAGTCTTTTGGAAATGCCAAAACGGTCAGAAACGATAATTCAAGTCGGTTTGGGAAATATGTGGAAATCTTTATGGAGGAGTAAGCGTCCTGTGTTTTTTTAAGCATTTCGTATTCTAACCATGTGATGTTATGTTATTTAAGGGCGTAGTTTTGGATATGGAGGGTAGGGACATGTCATTACTAATATTGTGAGAGTACCATGTATGTTTTGGGGGTGGGGGGGTGAAACCAGACCTATGCACTTGAAGTTATGATATGAAGAACTTTGATGGGGGGTGTTGACATGATTGGCATGGTGATATTAAATGAAGGGGCCATTTTGGTCTAAAGCGGATATATATGTACATACGCTATAGCTGTAACCCTGGCACTATGTGTGCGTTAATAAGAAGAGTCGTTAGCTCTTACTTACCTCGCTGTGATTGAACAGTGGCGATGTTGGGATACTTACGTGCTTGGTGTGAATACAGCAGCCTGCATTATTTAACACAGGGGTGTGATCGGCGGTGCCATAACCTCGCAGTACCTTCTTGAGAAGTCTAGGATTGTGTTTCAGGTGAGCACATATAAAGGAAGCTCAGCCGTAATACCTAAATGTGCCTCACTTTTGGAAGGGCTCTCTCATTAAATTGCATTTGTGCAGATTTGGGATGTATTTGGTGCAATATTAATGCGTTTGATTGAAATCCCTAAATGAGGCAACCATTGTAAATTGTAAAAACAGTTTTGTTGTAAACGATAATATGAAATATTCATACACTGAATGATATACAGCATGAAATCTATAATTAAAAATTCCATTACACCTACTGCCAATGAAAAAAATAGTAGCGTATTAATATTAATAAAAGAAACACTATCTTCTTTTTTCTCCAGGCCATAGATTAAAAAAATCACATTCTAAATAAAACACTTTACAACATCTACCCTTTGTCAAATAAACAAACAAACAATCAAGTACACAAATTAATAATCATTAGTATAAGTGCGTCACACATCTTTTTTTCTCCAGGCCAAAAATGAAAGGAACTATCACATTTTCTATGAGATGCTAGCTGGCCTTCCTTCCCAGCAGAGGAGGTTATTCTACCTTCAGGAGGCAGAGACTTACTATTACCTCAACCAGGTACAGAAACTGACTTGTGCTGGTATTGTTGGCTGTGATGTGATATGCTGTGTTTGACGGACAATGGCTCTTGTAAACTAGCTAGCTGACTCATCATCTAGGCTTTCTCTTATGCTTTTTGTTTGTAGGAAACATCCAGCTTTCAGAACAGTCATTCAGCCTCCTTGACCCCCCCGCTCTTTGTCTGGTTCTATAGGGCGGTAATTGTGAGATCCCTGGTAAAAGCGATGAAGATGATTTCCACAGGGTCCTTGGCGCCATGGAGATCCTCAGCTTCAGCGCTGAAGACCAGAACAGCATCTTTAGAGTCCTGTCTTCTATCCTTCACCTGGGAAATGTGTTCTTTGAGCGCTATGAGGTGTGGTGGAGACGAGATTCCTGGTTATTCTTGCTGGTTATTGTCCCAATGCTTGGTCGATGTTCCTCATGTAATGTGAATGGAAAGTTTACAAAAAAGAATCCTCGAGTGCTGGTTGGTGATGGTTTTCATCCACAAATAACTATAAAGAAGTTTTTTAATGTTCTTTTTTGATTCATTCAGTGTTTAATCAGTTCAGTATTCTTAGGCTATTTCACCATTATAGACATCAGGGTAGCAGGAACTAATAATTGATAATCACACCCACGATTTTCCTGGTTCATGTCCTGCTGTTTTACCAGCTTGTAACTGGTTTAATTATTATTTTTGTAATGTCTAGGCAAAGACCGTTAGTGAAAATCACACATTGATGCATTTATTGACCTCCTGCAGGCTGATTCCCAGGAGATGGCATCAGTGGTGAGTGCAAAAGAGATCCGTGTGGTGGCCGAATTGCTGCAGATCTCTCCAGAAGGGCTTCAGAAATCCATCACATTCAAAGTGACGGTAAGGCTGTGGGCAGCGCGGGACGACGGCGGCCTTAGGGGTCATTTGGTGAAAAGACGTCAAATGGAAATTACATTTGTTTACGAAGTGAAGGCATTTATTGTCATTGTAGGAGTAGCTAGTATAAAGAATTCCGATATTCACATATCCCATCTCGCTCTTCTTGAGATGCGCACAAACACAAACAGGTGAGACGGAAGCTTGGGGTCGCAGCCCTTGGCTAGCCATTATTCTGGTAACTCAGAAGGGGTTAAGGGGTTTGTCAAGAGCCCACCAGTAATATGATTACAGGGTTTGAACCCACTACCTAATGGACATGGGCACAGATAGCAGATGCCTTTTGCAATATGGCATAAATTTTTATAGACCCTTTTTTACACTTTGACAAAAGTTAACGTTTACTGAACATAAATTGTGTTTGAGAGCCCTGATTGGTAATCTCCGGACCTCAGGCAACCATTGGTGTTCCATCTCTGAACTGTGGCCCTGAAACATAAAACAGCCAATAAGTTTCAATTTGCGCGCCTAACAACTGGTACAATGAACCCAGACAAAACCTCAAATGATGCATATAAGGTTCAAGGCCCTTCGGCTGAATGGCAATCAAAGTTAATTATAGCGGGTGACACTGCTATGGAAACAGCGGGAACCCGATCGGGGTTACCCTGAGCCCCTGCTAAATCAGCACTCGAATCCGATTGGCTGCCACTACTCCTTATTGTTACATTTCACTGATACAATGAGTGGAGCTGGTACCACACAGAACCTGGGAAGCTTCATATCTGACGTGACTTTTGAGAAAGCACTGACCACACAGCAGCAGGAGAGCTCTTTGGCTCTAGAGGGTAGTATTTTGGTGCACCATTCATTATCTTATATTTTGTGTTTTTTTGGTTGACTTTAGGATAGGTGATAGCACTGGGAGATTCAGATGCATCCTTCATGCAACTGGCAAAACCTTTTTTAACCTTTGAATATGTCTTTGACCCTGTAAGCTGTTGTGTAAGATTTATGGATTATATGGATGGATGGATGGATGGATGGATGGATGGATGGATGGATGGATGGATGGATGAATGGAGGGCCGTCTTGACAATAGCTCTTTGTTCTTTTGTAAAGCACCTTGTTCATTTAATAAATAAACAAGCATGATCACTGGAGTTACAGGTTGCGTTTACCCATACAAATAGAGGCGTTGTGTGTCAGCTGTCACGTGCAGTGTGGGCCGTATCAGTTGTCCCGCTGTGACGATAACGTATGTTGACAATAGCTTAAGTATGATAGCTAGATTTTACTTTCAATATTGTGGCTTGCTGCGCATCGCATACATCAACCTCAAAGTCTGCGGGTGTAACAGTACACAAAATTCACGGTTCTGCAAACCTCAGTTTTGGGTTCACAAATTGGTGCAATTTTGGTTCACCGGGGAAAACTGAATTTGTTTTGAAATTATTACTAAAACTACAAACACAATTAGGAACAATTGTGGACCAAAGGCAATGTGCCTGATGTGATGTGTCTGAATAACAAAACCTAAGGCATGCTTATTCGTGAAAAATAAATACGTAAAAAAATCCAAAAATAAGACCGCATCATAAAAATCATAATGAACAAATTCCCATTTTCTCTACAACCGAGTATCATTACCTTGCAAATATCTGTAGGGTTTGCAAACCACCCAGTGCTTTTAATGCAGCTAATTTTAGGTTTATAAAGGAATAATATAGATTTAAGAACATAAGAACATAAGAAATTTACAAACGAGAGGAGGCCATTCGGCCCATCAAGCTCGTTTGGGGAGAA
>JAODLD010000101.1:24892716-24921084 GCA_026781065.1 Mormyrops boulengeri | reverse complement strand
GAAGACTATTCCATACTCCAACTACACGCTGTGTGAAGAAGTGCTTCCTCAAGTTCATTTTAAAATGTTCTCCCACAAGATAAGATTTCTTGCATGAGGGTGAGAGTCTGAAAGAGTGAGTGACACGTCCAATGTGTGAGTTGGCAGCCCTGACATGTACTTGTGTATTTAGGTTCCATCCAGGTCATGAAATGTGTTCCAGTGTTTCATAGTGTGTTCTGATTGGAAAATAATGTACCTGAGCAAAACATTGCGTCTCGCAAACTAAATAAGCCTCGGTCATCCCACAAATTCATTGGTGGTTTTAATATGGCACCTACAGTTTGACACCCCTTTGTAGGTATTCATACTTTTTCTTTGCTTACAGGAGACAATGAGAGAGAAGATATATACCCCGCTAACAGTGGAGAGTGCGGTTGATGCCAGGTAAATAAGTATTTATTTTTAATAATTAAACTTTATTGCATTAATATTCAGTTGTTTTGAAATTAATTAAAAAGTTCCCATGTTGCTTTTTGAAATCCAGAGATGCAGTTGCCAAGATCTTGTACTCCCTTCTGTTCAACTGGCTCACAGACAGAATAAACGGTGTAGTTTATCCAAGAAATGAGTCCTTTTCAATCTCCATACTTGATATTTATGGATTCGAGGTAATAGCTCTTTTATGGCTTTTTTATGTAGACGACGCCATGTTTTCATTTACTGAGAGGTCTAAACGTGCATCAAAGCTGAGGCACTTATTTTATCTCTGTTTACAGGACCTCGCATTTAACAGCTTTGAGCAGCTGTGCATCAACTACGCAAATGAGTATCTCCAATTCTTTTTCAATAAGATAATATTCAGGGAGGAGCAGGTAAGTCTTAAAGTCTGATTTAGGTTCATCGAGCTCTCATTCGCGTGTGCAGTGAATTGTAAAAGGATGAATATTTAAAATTTTCAATGAGATAATATTCTGGGAGGAGTAAGTAAGTCTCTGATTTTGGTTCATCGAGTTCTCATTTGGTTGTGCACTGAATTGTGGACATCAATTATTTTCAAAGGATGAATATATGAGAGAGCAGATCAGTTGGAATGAAGTACCTTTCAGCAACAATCAGGACTGTATTGACCTCATTGCCTCAAAGCCTTATGGGATACTTCGTATTCTGGATGACCAGAGTTGCTTCCCTCAGGTAAGGATTTCATGTGCTGAGAAATCAGTCATATGTTTTATATATGTCCAGCTTTTGATTTTCTCACTGTCTTAATGTATGTCTCTGATCCCAGGCGACAGACCATACTTTCCTTCAGAAGTGTCACTACCACCATGGAAACAATCAACTTTATGCAAAGCCAAAGATGCCCCAGCCTGAATTCACCATTAAACATTACGCTGGAAAAGTCACTTACCAGGCATGCCGCGTTACGTTGTGTCTGCAACCAGCTAACAGTCCATACTTGCGTGTTCTGCAAATTAGAACAGTAATCAATCCTTAAATTAAAGTCTGAGGGTAATTCAAATCCTCGAGTGTAATGCAAGTGAAGCTCTGAGAGGCGGAAGACGCACCAGAGGCTTAGCTTGCTGTTTAACGTTTCTAATCCATATATTATAGCAAAGAAAAGAAATCCTAGTTAAATAATCCTAGCTAGATTGTGGAAAAGCAGATTGCATTCAGCTGGCGTTAACGCTTAAGTAACACCAGACTGACTAAATACTTTAATGCCTCCATTTCAGGCACACAAGTTCTTGGATAAAAACTATGATAATGTGCGGCAGGATGTCCTGGATCTCTTCACTCAGAGCAAAAACCAGGTAAGAGTTTAGGCGTTTTCGCAACGTGAGTCCGCACGTTTTGCGGGAGTGGATGGGATGTCACGAGCGGCGTGCCGCTGTGTGCAGATGGTGGCAAACCTCTTCCTGAAACACACCGGCATCCTGGCCAGACAGAGGTCCTTCTCGGGGAAGAGCAGCACCGTCTCACGGCGCATTCCCCCCTCCACAGTGGCGGCCAAGTTCCAGCAGTCCCTCCTGGAGCTTGTGGATAAGATGGAGAGGTACCAGGGGACCTGGCTCTCTTGGTGGATGTTCACTCAATGGGCATTATCCCACGTACCTGCTTCACTTATGGAAATTTTAGGCCATGTCATTTGTTAACCTGTAATTCTTTTTCCAGAGTTCATTTTCTTATATTTGTCTTATATTATCATTATTTGGTCTGTCGTACATGTAGGTGCAACCCTTTTTTTGTACGCTGCATAAAACCCAACAATAAAAAGGTATGTATAATTATTCCCCTCAATTTTGAGGCTAACTACTTTATTTATAAAGTAATTAAACTCATTATGGATTTAGTTGATACTCATTATTAATGATACCTGTTGCTCCAGGAACCTGGTGTATTTGACACCGAGCTGGTCAGCACCCAGCTTCGGTATTCTGGGATCCTGGAGACGATTCGGATCAGGAAGGAAGGGTACCCGATCAGAGTGCCTTTCCGTGATTTTCTCAATAGGTAGGTGTGCATTCATAGTCCCACTGTGAATTCTGACAGTGCAAGATGATAGATACCATGCATAGCAAATTTAATCATTTAATTTTAAACCTGAATCTTCAAAAAAGCCCCATCACTGACCAGAAACGTTGCTGAATTTTCAGAAGTCCCGCTTGCCTTTTTCAGTAAAATATTTTCAGTCTTCTGTGAATGCTGGAATTTAGAGAAAACTGGTGCACTTGTCAGCACTGTTACCTCACACCTCTGGGACCGAGGTTCAAGTCTCAGCACTGGCTCAACAGTATGTTTGTTGAGTTTGGATGTTCTCCCCATGTCGTTGTGAGGTTTCCTCTGGGTACTCTGGTTTCCTCCCACAGTCCAAATGCTAAAGTGTAGTGAAATTACCAAAATTCCATAGATGTGCCTGTGCGAGTGATTGCTGTGCAAGTGAATGGGGTGTGAGTGACTGGTGTGTATCTGTGCCCTACGATGGGTTGGCTCCCCATCCTACATTATTCCCTGCCTTGCGTTCGTACCATCCGGGATAGACTTCGGACCTCCGTGACCTTGAATATAACAAGCAGAGGTTCTGATGTATTCGTAAGGTACAAAGCCCTGCTGGGATTGCGATGTCCTCCTCCCATGGACGGAGAGAATTGTGTCGCCATGTTGAAAAAGCTCTGCCTGGTCAAGAAAGGGGAATATCAAGTTGGGGTCACCAAGGTGAGAAAAAGGATACGTCAATATTAAGCAGCTCCTCTTACTGGACCATTTTATGTGTGAATTTCATATGTACAACCATCTGAAAAAAATAATAAATGACATTTGAAGAGCAAATTTCCAAAATTCATTCAGCCCATACTTTTGTTTTATTGAGTTGAGGGCCCCAAAGACCTAAAGTCATTCCTCCTCATGTTACACTATTGAGAACCAAAAGTCACTCACTTTCATTAAATTTCAAAAACTCAGTAAGTTCACAGAAATTTCCTCATGATTGTATCCCATGGAATAAGTGAGTTTTGCAAATTTGATCATCATTTATTATTTAAAGTGTGAGAGAACAGAGCCAACAAAAAGCATCCCAGACAAGATAGTGTTAGGCTAAAGTCAAATTGTTTGCCATAGTTGTTACTATGATATAATATAATTTATTCAGTTAGCTTCGTATCACGTTTAACCAAAGTCAATAACCTGTTAAGTTTGTGTAGTTCTGTGTTTCTCAGCCTAGTCCCCGGGGACACCCAGACAATCCATGCTTTTGCTCAATCCCTGTCCCTCGTAGGGATCTGGGAGGGAGGAAAAATTGTGGACTATCTGGCAGGGAGTTGGGTGGGAGCAAAAACGTGGACCATCTGGGGCTGACCAGGTTGAGGAACACTGGTGTAGTTGATATCAAGCATCAAGTCATCCAGATAACTCTAACCAGTCCTTTCAGGCAAGAATAAAACAGTGTGACCTTTTATACCACAGCCTGTTGTATTGATTGATCACAAGCCGATCAATATTAAATACGTAATTTTAGAGAGTATGAACATTGATAAGCTTGTTTATGTTTTATAATGATAGCTGTTGGGACCTGGCAAACATTCCCACAAGTAGGACCATTTTAGAGTCTGACCTAAGCCTTGAATGCACCTCACTTCCTATTTGTTTTAACATTGTGAATGTGTGTTTGGATGCCTGCCTGCCTTTCTTTCTAGATCTTCATGAAGGAGGACCTGTACCAGCTGCTGGAGAGCAAGCGGGACCGCGTGATGCACGTAGCGGCTCTCACGCTGCAGCGCTATTATCGGGTGTATCTCCTCCACAAGCAGTTCACGTCTCTGCGCATCACGGTCATCAGACTCCAGGCCCATTGCCGCGGCTTTCTCGTCCGGTAGGGTCCCGTCAGCGCTGCTCTCAGAGCGCTCCCCGCTTCACTCGCCCACTGGCTTTCTCTTTTGTTTACTTTGTCCGAATGCGGTCAGGATGCACATCGTGAAGATGAGACGAAGCCTGATCAGATTCCGAGCTTTGGTCAACGTTTATGTCAGCCAAAAGAGAAACATTGAGGTACAAACCAGCTCCCACATATACTGAAAACCATAAAGACTGACTTCCCCTGGCAAATCTTGTAGATTTATTTTATTAGTATTATTATTAATCAATTCCTGTTGGTGTTGTTGCCAACAAGAACAACCACAGTAATTCCTCACTCACTGTCATTTCTGGTGATTTGTTGTATAGAAACCTGAATTCTCCTGCTCATAGATTTTTTAAAATCTTTTGTTTCCTCAGGTAAAGTTGGCATCTGTGAGGCAAGCAGAGGCCGAAAGGATGCAAATCGAAATGGTAAACGTTATCCCGTCAAGAATGTTTATGGCCTAAAAACTTTCTTGGAGCCCTTCCAGGCAGGCTCACGTTTGAACGCGTCCCACCATGCAGGAGCTGATGAGGCGGAGAGTGGTCGACGTCACCCACCTACCCATCCCAGCGGAACTCGCTGGACTCCTGCAGGCTTTGGCAGGTCTCTGGCAGATCTGTGCTCATCTTTGCTGATTCGGCTTGACTCCCTTGATATCTCCTGCTCAGCTTACTAACGTGACCAATGCATATTAAAGATGTATTAGTTTTAGCTAGTCTTAGACTGACTGGCCAGTGATGAGATTAGACATGAGCCTGGCTGTTGTATGTTTGCCCATTTGTGCATGTGACACAGTCAGCATGGTTATTATCTGACTTGCTGTAAAGTAGAGGTTAATGACCTGAAGCCATGCCTGGTTCCAGCCCTGTTGCACGTCAGTGCGATCCCTGATTGCCATCTTGTTTGTTGACCTCAGCTGGCAAAGAGCTGCATTCGGATTGCCTTGCTCTGGTCCAGGCTCCAAAGATACAGGTGGAGTCTCAGCTTACACTACCACTGGACATTAACAACTTCCTCATCTCCAGATATATCCAGACTCACTTTAGGGTAAGACTGAAATAAGACTGCAACGCTGCATATAGTCTATCTACTGCTTCAGTTATCCATCCAGTTCTTGATCACCAATGTTCATTTATCAGATTAGGGTTTCCCGGAAAATGATATAAAAATCTAAATTACAGACGGTCCTCGGGTTACAATGGTCCGTGTGATGATATTTCGACTTTACGATGGGTAAATGTTTTTCGCTTTCAGTCCATTATCTAATAAATTAAGTGAGATAATCAACATTTTAATATAAGATAGGCTTTGTCTTAATGCTTTTGCCCAACTCTAGGCTAATGTAAGTGTTCTAAGCATGTTTTTAAGGTAGGCTAGGCTAGGCTTATCTATCGTAAGGCAAAAATATATCATAAAATGTATTTTCACCTTACGATATATTTTTGCCTTATGATAGATTTATCAGAATGTAACCCCATCGTAACCTGAAGAGAGGCTGTATATCAGAATTCCTTTATAGATCCCCAATTCATTGGAACAGTGATTTTCCATCCACCTTTCTTCTAACCACGTATCTAGAAGGTGAAAGGTCAAATTCAAAAGTTAAAAATCAGTATGCTGAGTATGGATTGGGTAGCCATTGATTTTTATTTATATTTCATGTACAGAGTTGTATGTCACTTAACAAGTAATATATTGAACAGGGACCATGGTATTTGCCATTAAAAGTCTTAAAGATCCATTCCTGAAATATAGGAACCAAAGTTTGGAATGTTGACCAAACCACTTGAAGCCCCTTTGACACACTTGGATGAGGAGTTACAACAAGAAGCTCTGAACATCTTCACAATGGTAGGATCCTGAATTCACTCAGTAGTGCTTGCAGACAGCAGCCCCGCTCTGCCAGGTGCTTCGGCAACCATTACAATCCATGATTGTCTTTCTTCATCTGTTGAGATTTTAAGATTTATGGGAGACCCTCATCTCAATGGAGCTCAGGAGAACCTGTTTGGGAACTACATCATCCAGAGGGGCCTGTCTATCCAGGGGCTGAGGGATGAGATCCTGTCTCAAATTGCCAACCAAGTCTGGAAAAACGACAACCCTGCCAACTCGGAGAGGGGCTGGCTGCTCCTCTGTGCCTGCTTGAGCGCATTTGCACCATCTAAAAAGATGGAGAAATATCTTCTGAAGTAAGATGTTGTCCCTTGTCACTTTGGAAGTCCACTACTGCAAATGTGTCTTTCCCCCTGACCTTCACCACCTAACCCTATATTTAAAATCCTGGATTAATTTGTAGGTATGTTTCAGACTATGCCTACAATGGCTTCAAAGCTGTTTGCCAACACAGACTCATACAAGCCATGCAGAAGTCCAAGGATGACCCAGGGACTGCCAGAACCTACCCACCATCTCTGCTGGAGTGGACAGCCAGTAGAAAAAGAGCAAACATGGTTTTGCAGGTTCATTGCTTTGATGGTGAGCCACACTGCATCAATACTTTGTAAGGGTTTGCATCTATATTTAAATTTACATAAGCGTCTGCTCCAATTTCACGATCATTCTCAGTAGAAGTGCGTATAGTTATATTTTGCATACTATCAATTTGCTCCTGTCTTGAGCAAATCATGTGGCCATGATAGGAAAAGCAAAGGAGATACCAATGACAGTAAAGCGACAAGAACTTGATAATCTACTGCTCTTTATTTTGATAAATTTGCATGTAAAAATACTGCTATGATTATTGTAGTTGTTACTTCATCCATCCATCCTTTCATTCATCATCTGCCCACTTATATGAAAGTGAAGCGGTGAGGCCAACATATTACCCACTGCTGGTATGCCATCATATGTTTTGTAGCCAGGAACGTTTCTCCTATTTTGTCCCAAGTCACCTATCTGCATTTGTCAGCCTTGGATGTCCATTAGAAAGCACCTAATCTACACCTCTATGTGTCATGTTCTAGATATGCCGGTGTTGCCTTTCGGCCTAATTATTTTACGAGTCTTCCATTTCTTCCTCAGGGGCTTCCTTTCTGTGTCCTCTTCATTCCTGGACCAATGGAGAGGAGTTGGCAGGAGACGTACTCCGGCACAGGTGAAACACCCACCGGCCACTTTCCTAATTAAGTAAATTGCCCTAATTAGAGCTAGCTTAGGTAATGGCAAGGTTTCAGCTAATCTCGGGCTCAGTTTTTGTAAGTTTGATGTCCATCCTTTAAAAAGGGCAACAAAATGGTTACTAAAGATTTACACTTCCTGAAAAGAAGAAGGTCTGTAATGGAACAGTGTCGGTCATCTTACCCGCAAATGTTACCTACATCGCCAGCTGTTTCTGTCGTGTCTGTTTTGGGTACCTGCTACGTGTACGTCTCCTTGCAGAGGACTGCTGGATGGCCGCAGAGGCTGGTCGGTCCTCTTGAAGGAGCACAGAAACCGTGTAGAACTACAGGGGCATGACTACGTCATGGACCTCATATGTGACCTAGAACTAATAGCCGACTTCCCAAGGCAAAAATCCTACTTCATCTCCTCTTCAGAAGATCCATCCCAGACCAAGTTCGATGGCCGCATGTAAGTCTACTGTGCATTGGGACGGAATGTGCCACTGGCTGTAAACCAATGACCTGTTGTGTTGTATCATCAGCACCAGGTTTATCTGCTCACAGTCTTAT
Source organism: Mormyrops boulengeri (assembly GCA_026781065.1). Lineage (NCBI taxonomy): Eukaryota > Metazoa > Chordata > Actinopteri > Osteoglossiformes > Mormyridae > Mormyrops > Mormyrops boulengeri. The sequence continues at coordinate 24,913,035 of JAODLD010000101.1, read as the reverse complement.
TATGGTGGTGTTCATCCAAATCACTGAGCACTAGACAATGATATTGTACTGTAGTGTCGCCTTGTAAACCTCTTACTATACATGGAATATTGCTAAATCATGTAACCTGATAGTATATAGTGTACAGTAATAATATACAGACCCATTAACTACCTATGGTAACCCTATGTCATTGGAACACCTCAGCAGTCTGTTTGGGAGTGGTTTTGAATCTGATGAAGACGGACCCCTCTCCCATACGAGATATCCAGCCATGCCCAGCCTGCCCGACTCGGAGGGGTACCACAGTCACGGTAAGCCCCCGTCAGGGCCAGCCGAGAAGTCATTTCTCCTAGCTTTCATTACTAAGATCTCTGAAGCTACCCATCCCTTCTCCTCCTTTCAGTGGAAAATGACATCATCGCGGATGTCCCCACGCAGAGGGGTTTGGACCGGTACCTCGACAGCCTGTTTGACCCGGTGCTCTCGTATGGCAATGCGGTAAAGTGATACTTCCTCTATTCCACGATCAGTTTTAAAGTATGAAGTTACTCTCAGCACTCACGAGACAACTAGTTAATTCCACCAGTATTTAAATTAAATTTGACCATTTACTTGGAATGGGACATGGAAAGACATCTTCCCTTTTCTGATGAAAGTACATTTGTGTTTATTGTAGGCATTTGAAACAAACATTACAGTTTTTCTGTGGATCTCTTTACCATGGTCATGGATGTCTCCTTTACATTCTGCTACATAAATAATACAATTTCTATCAGAGTAGAACTGGTAACGTGGTCAGGTAAATGAAGTGAGTGGTCACACCATGTATTGTGTGAAGGACATCTAATCTTGTGTGTGTATGAGAATTTGCATGTATCAGATGTGTACTAACAGAAACTGATCCTCTCCAACAAAATAGTGATTAAATTACCAAATTACCGTAATTCTCAGATCACTGAGGCTCCCCCAATTCTCTCGGGGTAATTTTTTTTTTTAAGGATCACTTACACTGCCTGAGGATATGACACTTAGGAAATGAATGGGTTATTTTTTAATGAACCCTGCCCTAGATTCTCAGAGAGCTCCTAGATTACAGGCGTTACGTTAGCCCTGACGGCCAGTGGAGGATTTTTCAGAAATGCAAGTGGGGCATTTCTATGGAAAAGGTTCTGTACTCTGCGTAAATCATGTGACTGTCGGGGACCATCATGCCTTTGGCCTAGTCGAGTACAGCGTCGGACATGCCCCATAATAGAGCATACAGGATATCTGTAATGGGCAGATGGAGTTTTCTGCTTGGGGGTCGCACCGTCACACCTCCCTGCTCCCTGTCTCCTCAAAAGGACCTGGACATGCCGACCAGCATCTCCAGCCGGATGAAGGGTGGCGGTGGAGTCGGTGGGGGCGAGAAGGGAGGCGAGCCGTCTGCTGCGGGCATCTCTTACCGGCCCAACTGGCAGTCTGGCGGTGAGTCCTGTCCACGGCCGCCCCCCCAGTCCCGTTTTCCTGCCTAATGCAGAATTCCAGCAAATAGATTCACTGGAGGACATGCTGGTTTTCTGTAGCTGTTTTGCATATATCCCAGTGCTGGGTAGAGACAGCACAAGGGGTGAAGTACACTAGTAGAGGCACATGGGAAGGCCTCCATTGTAACCAAGAAATATTATTGTAACAAAGCATCAAATTAAGTCATCTGTCTAACTTCTCTTGGTGCTTTCCCTCTTCATTCTTATCCATTTAATTTTTAATTAGTCTGCGTAACTTCAACTGAGAACCTTTGTTTCAAAGCAATAGATGTAGATGTCGATACAATCGGCACACCATTCATGAGTGTACCAGAAAAATGCATTTATGCTCATTCAGACAACTAAATGGTTTAATTTGAAGGTAAATATTTCATGACAGGTTTAATTATTTTTTCAGCAGGCAGCAGCCCTGGCTTCACGTGTTTTGCCAGTTTCCTATCAGTGCTGTATAAACACCCCTAAACAAGCAAGTGTTTCTGTCAGTAAAAATAAGCAAATAAATGAAAACAACTTTAATGCACTTTATCAAAATTGTCTTTGAGAAATAAATAACCCAGACAACTGGTAATTCTACAGACTACATTTTATTTTAATATACAAAAGAACAGCTCATTTTAATTTCAGTCTAATTAGGTCAGATGAAAATCTAGATTTTTTTTTTGTATTGATTTGCCTGGCATTCCTGAAAGCATGTATGTGTGCCAACATCACTGACACGTGTCCCATGTTTTTAGCCGTGCAAGTGCTGCCCAGGGTAGGTGGGGCTGTGCCAGGCATGTCCACTGTACCACTGATGCCCAGTGTGCCAGCTGTGCCAGGTAAACATGATGGAGCAATACAACCAATTTCTGAATGTAATTCAATATTCTAACTCAATTTAGTGTCACATCACCACAACTAAACATTTATGTACAACACTAGTCAAAAATTTGGACACGCCAAGCTGCCTACAAAGGAGAGGGATAGTGTCACACCACATGACCCGGCCACCTGACCTAAACACAGTAGAAATGGTTTTGGAGGAGTTGGACCAGAGAGTGAAGGAAAAGTGGCCAGTGAGTGCTCAGCATATATGTGGGGCCTCCTTAAGGATAGCTGGAGAAGCATCCCAGGAGGTCACCTCATGGAACGGGCGTAGAGAAGACAGTAGGGTCAGCCAGTCCCTGGAGCAGTTGGGCTTAAGGGCCTCGCTGAAGGGCCCAAGGGTGTGAGCACTCTGCTATGGGATTTGAACCGACAACCTTCTGAGTCCCAAACCACAACAAATAATTTTTTTCTTGTTTTTTTTTGGTCAGTGCATAATTCCATGTATGTTATTTTATAGTTTTGGTGTCTATAAAATTATTCTAAAATGTAATGAATAGTACAAATAAACCTTTCTATGAGTAGGTGTGCCCAAAAGTCTGAATGGTGCAGTAGATTTAAGTACAATGATGATATTATAATACGCCGTGCATTTGTCCATTTTATGAGCGTATTAATGCTGATATATTCCATCTCTTTAAGGTGCTGAACAGACTGTTCTGACCCCACAGCAGCAAGCCATCGTTAACCAACAGGCCATCATCATTGTCAGTATCTTCATTAGCGTTAGGTCATTTCAAGGTCATCTGGCATGCCCTTTGTAGGTCAACGATAATTTACGTGACTCATGATTTTCTACTGACATTTGAAATTTACTTCTGTCCTAGTTTTCTGATGCCTCACCCTTGTACGCTTGAATCATGCGGTATAACATAGCTTCAGGACAAGCAGAACTGTGTCGTGGGGGGGGGCTTCGTTGTGCTCCAGTGTAATTGCATATTTCCCCAAACCAGTATTTCCCAATCTGGTCCTGGGGGCCCCACAGACAGTCCACTAAGGCATGGACTGTCTGGCAGGGAGCTTAGAGGGAGCAAAAATATGGATCAACTGTGGGTCTCCACGGATTGTATTGGGAAACACTGGTTTGAATGGTTCCTGCAGCCATGCGCAATGCAGAGATCCAGACCCAGGGCTCGTGACAGACGCTGCTGGTTGTCCTACATCCCAGTCTGAGAGCTGCGTGTGTGTCCATGGCAGGCCCAGCAGATGACCATGCAGGCGATGGCCATAGTCTCCAGCCCCATGACCAGCCCTCCAGGCAGCCCACCCACCAACCCCTACGCCAGGCCCCCCGTCAATCCCTACACTAACCTTACTAACCCCTATGCCGGCTGTCTCGCTGACTTGGCTGGCCTGGCCCGCTCTGCCAAGATTGTGTCCCCCCTCCCTCGTGCTGCTGTGGCCTCTCCAGTGAGTCTGCCCCGGCATTGGCCTGCGGGAGGTTTGCCCTTCTACTGTTGCAGTCCTCCATTCCATGTGTGATGCCTTGTGATCTCTAAGATCAAAACACTTAACGTTTTTACGGCGAACATTCCGCAGGCAAAAGGGACGACACAAGCTCCCGGTCCCCCCGGTGAGAAGGAAAAGCCTCAGCGATCCGGTACGTCTCAGTGTTACTCCCCGAAGGTCAGGGCGTGGTCTGGTGCTGAGGTGCTGCATACCTGGAAAACAGGAAGTGATCTGTGTCTTAGTGTGCGGACGTGTGTCTCACCAGGCCCAGGTCAGGGTGTGGTGAGATCCTCCGCCACCAGCTCGGAGCACACAGAGCCGACGCACAGCATCAAGGACATCATCAAACAGTATCAGCCAACCCCAGCCACCAAACCCGCCGAGATTAAAAGGTACGTCACATGTACCATTCTGGATCCACCGTGGACCGAAATGGCCAGGGCCATATGTATTGGTGGTGTCCGTGATTACTGTGATGGGTGATTTTCAAGTGGCAGGAAAGAAGGCAAAGTGTTTGTGAAGAAGATGAACCCCCACGATGAAGCCATGATGATTCTGAAAGGACAGATGAGCACTCAGCCACCTGAGGTACAAACCAACTCTGTGTAAAATAGACTGTAAAAGTATATGTGCATTTAACTGCTACTAATACTCTTCATAGTACAGAGGTTCCACTACTATTACGGGATGTTGGTGGTCTAGTGGTTAGGACGCTTGTCTCTGGACCAAAAAATCACAGGTTCGCGTCCCACCTTTGACACTACCATCATTGGGTCCCTGAGCAAGACCCTTAACCCCAACTTGCTCCAGGGGGACTATCCCTGAATTTAGAAAAAATGCAAGTTGGTCTGGCCAAGAGCATCTGCGAAGTGCTGTATATGTACTTACGAATGAGTTATGGTCCGAACGGCTGTTCGTAACTTGAAATGTTTGTAAGTCATTATTCAACATCATTTTAAGGGTATATGCAAGTACAAAGAACTAGGATGCTGGGAGTACGCATGCTACGCTGCTGCGCAGCGGGAGTAGCGGCCAGAAGTCGTACTAGGCAGAATTGGCGCACAGAAAAAAAAAATTGTTGCTGCGGACAGGAAACGGGAGCCCAAGGAACACAATTTGGACTTACAGTCCCCTTCGTTCGTATGTCTGAAAGTTCGTAAGTAGAGGAGCATCTGTATTAACCTCAATATATATTAAGATGGAGGGCATACGGGGGACCATAATTCATACAGTGGGGCCAGCCTTATTAGCCAATGAAACGTTTTGAGTCTGTGAGTGACAGGGATGGAGGCACTGCAGGAGCCAATCGTTTTTCAGCTCAGGCCAGTGCCCCTGTGCCCTGCCCCTATGTAAACCATACAGCCTCATACACATACTGTTCTTGATTATGGCTTCACATTGCTGCCATCTCTCTCCTGCTTATCACACAGCTCAGAAAGCCAACAGCTTCCATCACTGCAGTATCTTCGTTAAAGGAACACAACATGGATGAGGAAAGAGTTCTGAGGCGTCCCAGGAGCATCATAACGACACGGGTCCAGCCGCTGGTGCCGCCAAGCTATCAGGGAGCCTGTGCGCCTCCTCCAGGTTGTTTGTAGTATGAGAGAGATGCTCGGTGGACCGGCACCATATGGAAAAGGGGGTGGTGACACTCTGTCCTGTTTGCGGTCCAGTGTCCCGAGAACTGCCAGTGGAGGGAGAGGCTATCCAGACCCAGCTGCACAGGAGGATCAACGAGGACCACTACACCTACACCAACGTGCCCTGGAAGGTCTACCTCCGGAAGGAGGTCAGTCCTACATGTACAATTCCCACATAGCTAAACACACGATCATCCACTGATGTCCACTAAATCTCCACACTATGTTAATTTGATTACCGATTCGTTGGGCCTGAGTTTCCTTCATTCTACTTCAGGTTTTCCACCCAAAGGAGAGCTTTAACAGTCCACTAGTACTGGATCTTATATTCAGACAGGTAGGCTAAGTGCTTCACACACATTGTTAGTACACAGCGGGCGAATCACCATTCTGCTCCACCTGACTCACCGTTACTGCATATCCTCCCGTTTAGATCGTCAGTGATACCTTCTCAGAGGCCTGCATCCGCATCACCAAGGAGGAGAGACTCAGAATGAAATCTCTCTTCGGTAAATCAAATCTTATCGCTGGTTCAAATCCCATGGTCAGCAAAGTGATGTCGCCTTTGGGTTTTTAAGTGAGGTCTTTACCCACTGTCGCTCTAGGGGCCGGCTCACCCTTCTTCCTCATTTGTATGTCGCTTTTGAATCAATCGTCTGCTGTATAAATAAAAAATGTAAAGATGTAAACGAAGACCTGTTGCACCTGGCTCTAAACTATGACACGCCGGCCGCTTGTGTCGCAGCTGAGCACCGGATCGATTCAGGGACTCTCACCCAGGATGATGGTGTGAAAAAAAAGGTGGTCATGACCGCCCGCGATTCCTGGGACATCTACTTCTCACGCCTGTTCCCGGCCTCCGTGAGTGCCGTCGCAAGTGCCATGACACTCAGTGCGTGACGCAGGCTCTCACATGTTTATGTGGCTGTGCATGAGTGTGTATGCGTGTGCGTGCTCCTCAGGGCAGTGTGGGCACTGGCGTGCAGGTCCTCGCCGTCTCCCACTGCGGGATCAAACTCCTGAAGATGGTAAAGTGCAGCGCAGCCGATCTGGACTACTTCAGGGTCCTGCGGCCCTACAGGTACATGAGAAAGGAGGCCATACCAGTTATATTCTTGGAAAAGTGTGCTACCTTTTTATCACTTAGTATACTTAGTTTATTTGCATATTTACAGAAATGAATTTCATTTTATTCTACGACAGATAGCTATGAACATTCTCAAGCTATGAATTGCAAAATGCGTGTAACGCTAGTGTTTTATATATTTGATGAAAGTATTAAATCTACATTGCAAAGAGCTCATTGTCAAATTCTTTTAAAATCTGTATTTATGTACAATCTCTTCATTAGGGCATGAATTCCTTTGTTGTGAGGCCAGTGTTACTGTATTGGATATCTCTTCTTCTTCCATACGCTGATCCTGTACAGGGTCACTCTGTTGAATGGTATTCTTTAACCTCATATGATGAATTTTGTGTCTTTTCATACATTTTTTTAATAAACAGAATATGACCTCAATATCTGTGGTCTTTTTTCAAATGAACTAACAGCCACTGTCACCTTAAGCTTGAAAACTAGCATCTTACTATTTATTACAGTCATTTCCAGTGGGTGTTATTATAAAATAAATACGCAATCCTTCTCTTAATTTTTAGCTATACGGACATCATGTTCCTCACCATCCCCTCAAGGAACATGCTGGAGATCAACCTGACCAATGAGAAGCTGATACTGTTCTCCCCTAAAGCCTCTCAGGTCAAAGCTATGGTGGACTTCTTCATCACCGAGCTCAAGAAAGTGAGCCTCCGATGGAAAGCCTTTTTGTCGCAGCACCGGCAAGCAGTGTGCAGTTATAAAGCTCTTCCACACATATCCACAGGATTCAGACTGTGTGGTGGCCGTGCAGAATTACATCACAGATGAGAGGACACTTCTGAGCTTCCATAAGGGGGACATCATCCTACTGCAGGCCATGGATGGACTTCAGGAAGGTTAGATGCTGCTGCAGGGAAATCCCTTTCAGAATGTGCCTGTCAGACACACTCGTGGGAGTTTTTCTTACATAAAAATGTAGGGCAGAAGGAAACATGATTGGTTTAGAGAGGTAACCATGAGATGGTAGAGAAGGTGGGTCCAAACGACTAGAAGAGGCGGGATAATGAAATCTTCCTGTCGTTGCTCTCACCTCATCTACAATCTGATTGGTTATCTATTTGACCCAAAAATTTTTGTGTAAGTAAGACTCCCATGAGCATCAAACATACATGTTCGTCAGTTTTCGAACCCTGTGCTGGTCTGCAGGTCAGTACTACGGCTGTGTCGTGAGGAAGAAGGTGATGTATTTGGAAGGATTGAAGAAAGACACCCCTGACTTTGGTGGGTTTGTATTTCTCTTTAAAATGCACAGTATTATTTCACCATTATCTTTGATAGTTATTCTGAACCTTAAATATGTCACAGACTTGGTGTGACATGGAAACAGGCCACCATAGCTAGATCAGCAGTACAGTGAGATTTGCCTGGTGCTTAGGAACTTAAACAGAGTGTATGTTATGTAGGTATGGTCACATGCGCAGAATTAGCCATAACAGGTATTCAAACATAAAGATACAGACATTGAGGCTAATTGTGTTTTCTTACATCTTGAAGTGTATGCATTTATTTTTATTCATTATAGTCAATGTCCATTCCTTGATGAACTGAATGTGAAAGTGACAGTAGTATATTAGACTCTTACTGTATATTCTTGCAGTTTAAATAATTGTTTTTATAATTATTATGATGCTCACTGCCATTAGACTTTTTCATTCACCAATTTGTGCATTACATTTGGGATTCTTGGCAGTGACAGCCTTGTATCCAACTTAAGTTGTATTGGGTCACATTATACCATAAACAATTTGTGACATTAAATCCTTCTCCCTGCCTTCATCAAGGCTGGAGGTTTGGCGCCATCCATGGCCGTTCAGGGATATTCCCTGCAGAACTCGTCCAGCCTGTGGCAGCACCGGACTTCATCAATCTGCCCGTGGACAGGAAGGAGGAGCCAAAAAACAGACAGCGTCAGGTGGTGGCATCCGCTTCAGTGGTTGTGGCTGTGGCCTCATCTGTAGCTGCCCACGAACTGGATCGTTCCATTGAGGTATACCCCCCTCCCCCCACACTTAGAACTGTCTGCCTTTCTCACTGGCTGTTCAGTAGAAAACGCTTCCAATTGCTTGTGTCTAATGAAACAGATTTTCATTGGTAACCTTATGATATGACACAGTACCAGCATCTTCCTTTAGGTGGCGCTCGATGTCAGTGATTACCATGAGGATTGCGGCGACAACAGTAATTTTGATCTGGATGAGTCTGTGCTGCAGGACAGCCAATACAACCTAGTAGAGTTTGCCAAGAAGTATTTCAGAGGAGCCCAGGCGAGAAATAGGTCAGTCATTTCATTCCAAGCATTACATTTTGTTGAACATTACCGTATATCTGTCAAATGGCGAAAAAGAAACCGCACACAAAAAACAGTAAAAAGTTCTGTTTATTGTCAGTGATTCATACAGAAAGAAGTCCAAGAAGAGCAAAGATCTGAGAGAACCTTCTGACATGGTGAAATACTCCAAGGTAACAGTTGTGCTCTATTCTAACAATCCCGCGTGTTTTTGTTGGTAAGATTTTTTACTTGTAGTTCTGTTTCTGTTCCTTAAGTGTGTATTTCTTTGACATGTTTAATTGGTGAATTCCATTTTTTGGCTTGCGATGCATCCTGAGTCTTTCTTTCTGCAGTTCCCGATCCAAGAGTCTTTAATAGACTTCACAGATGTTAACATAAACAGAGTCGCTGTGGACATTTTCCTGGGTGAGCAGGGAACCTGTGTGTAATTACTTACATAATGTGAATCATCCACGACATCTGCTATGTGGATTCATCTGTAGATACTCAACACAATTCATTTCTAGCCCCTTGCTTGAAACGTAAGTGTAATCTTACTTTCTGTAGTGTGGGCTGCGTTGTCATTTTCTCGGCAATCTTCATTCTGTATTATTGACAGCTATTATGAAGTTCATGGGCGACCACCCCCCAAGAGGCCAGACAGAACAAGATGTGGTCTGCCAGTTTCTGAAGGTACAAAGTTTCCTGACTCACGTATTGATTCGTATGACAATATGTGTACAAACATACTTTGTAATCAGTGTGTCCAGGGCCGAATTTAGGGGGGTGGGGGATAAAATTACCGATGGGGCCCTACCTACTATGCTGCTGTAACAATCACACAAAAATTTGGGGCCCCCTACAACTTGGGGCCCTTGGGTACAACCCAGGTTAGCCTGTGCGCAAGTCCGACCTTGAGTGTTCCCATGTTACATATCAACTAACAGGCACTTAAACATGATTTACAGCTAACTGGGGAGTACGGACCATTGAAGAATGAAGCTTACTGCCAGCTCCTCAAGCAGATCACTGCAAACACGAGTTCGAAACCGTGAGTGAGATCCATGCTCTCTGTTGAACTCTTTGTTGACGTTCTGTGGGGCTGCAGTGACATTTTTGGCTGGTGTTGCTAATGCTGTACAGGGACAGCTCTCAGAGGGGCTGGAGGCTGCTGTACATCCTCTCAGCCTACTACCGCTGTTCAGAGGTGTTGAAGCCCTACCTCCTGAAATTTCTCCAGGACACCTCCAAAGGGCCCGGGGTTCTTTTCCAAGGTATGCCGCCAACAGTAGCTTAGGTAACAACCAACGATGCGCACAGTGTTTATACGCAGGGATGGACATAACTGGTACGCAAGTACACGCTCACCTTTAAAAACGACGTGTGACAATCGATTGCTTGTAAAAGCGCAAATGCGTACTTATTTTATATGCATTTGCGCTGCTATGACAGGAAAATATCTTGCATTTTAACCTGTATAGCGCAAATGAACTAGAGTTAGCATATAAAGATTAAAATGCATTATATTTTGTTTTCATATCAGCACAAATGCACATAAAATAAGTACGCATTTACACTGTTATCACAATCGATTGTCGCACGTATCATTTTTAAAGGTGAATGCATACCTGCGTACCAGATATGTCCATCCCTGTTTATATATATATATATATATATATATATACACACAAGGTTGACCTAATGTTTCCGTGCTAGGAATTGCTAAAGCTTGTGAGCAAAATCTCAGAAAGACATTCCAGTGTGGTGGACGCCGAGTGTTCCCCGGTAACATGGAACTGAAGGCCATGGTGGTCAGTACATCAAGACTCTGCCTTTTAGTTAGTGACCTTGTTACGCTGGAACGTCCCTTAGAGACTTTGTGCTGCCCATCTCCCTATTCAGGCTGGGCGAAGCTCTAAGCGACAGTTGTTTCTCATCCCTGGAGGAATCGAGCGCCATCTCAAAATCAAAACGTGCACTGTAAGTCGCTCAAGGGTGACCATCATGCCAAGATACCTCATGCAGATGTCTTGACATGTTTTGAATATTCGGCTAATATCCTGTGCGTTTTATTTGCATTTCAGGTTGCACTGGATGTTATAGAGGAAATTTGTTATGAGATGGGACTGCAAAAACCAGAGGCAATGCAGGAGTATGCCATTTTTGTGGTCACCAACAAAGGTAAGGATATGGAGTCCATATTTCACATTATATGATTATGGATTCATGTATAGCTTTCCAAGCAAGTGAGCAAGAAAGAAATGAATACAGACGTTCCTGTACTTACGAACTTTCAGACATACGAACGAAGAGGACTGTAAGTCCAAATTGTGTTTGTTGGGCTCACGTTTCCTGTCCGCAACATCAATTTTTTTTTTCTGCAGGCCAATTCTAACTAGTACGACTCCTGGCCGCTATTCCCGCCGCGTAGCAGCGTAGCATGCGTACTCCCAGCATCCTAGTTCTTTGTACTTGCATATACCCTTAAAATGATGTTGAATAACGACTTACGAACATTTCAAGTTACGAACGGCCGTTCGGAACGTAACTTGTTCGTAAGTAGAGGAGCGTCTGTACATCATTTCTGCCATCATCCATCTTCTAACCATTTACCCAATGCAGGCATCATAGAGCATTAGGCAGGAGAACACTCTGGATAGGATCTCAGACTACAAACACACTCACAATTTAGAGATACCAATTCACGGCACGCCTTCGGACTGCAGGAGAAAACCAGAGTACCTGGAGGAAACCGTTAACCATTTCCAAATCATGTTCCTGAATCAGAGTGTTCTTGTAGGCCAGCATGTACGCCCACTGAACAAGAAAGAGTACATCCTGGACATCGCTACAGAGGCTGAGCAGACTGACAGCAGCTACAGCTTCTGGGTTAGGAGGGTGATCTGGTCCCAGCCACTGAAGTTTGACAACGAGCTTTGTGTCACTATGCACTTCAACCAGGTATGCTCCATTCTGATACGGTCACTTGTATCTGTCTGCTGCTTGGGCAGGTGCTCTGAATGAAGGCCCATATTCCTGCAGGTGCTCCCCGACTACCTAAAGGGCCTGCTCAGCGTCCTGCCCCAGGGGAATCTCAGTGAGCAACAGTGTCAGCAATTGTGCAAGCTGGCTGCACTGCAACACCGTGCCAAGGACAGCATCTACCTGCCCACCATGTAGGTCTAAGGTGGCATATTACTCTTTGATGACATGTAAACCTTCTTAATCCACAGTCTACAAAGCATCTAAGTGCCACCTAAAGTCATTTTACAAAAAACCTTAAAAAAAAAAAACTACATTTCCCATAATGAACTGCCTCCATGGCTCCATCCATTTTTCCTTTATTGACCTTGATATCTTACATAAAAAATTACATTATTCCAACATACTATAAACTCTTATAAACTAGAGTTAGTCTGGATAAAAGTCTGTCATGAGATCTAACTTTGGACCTCTTTTTCTCCACATTTGTCCAACCTTCGCAGCCGTGAGGTTCAGGACTGCATTCCAGCTAAGTTCTTTGGGTTGCAGCGCCCTCAGCAGTGGTTAAACATGGTGACTCAACACATGCAGCAGGTCCAAGCCCTGAGCCCTCACCAGGCCAGAGCACAATTCCTAGGTAGGAGCAATATTTGTTTAAATGCACATACAGCAATCCCCCCTGCCAGGAATCTAAGTTACCGAGAGTATAAATGTATATTCTTGGGAGTCCGCTGATAAACCCTCTTCTCCTCCCATTTCTCTCTTTTTTGATCTCCTTTTTTAGACTCTGTTTTGCATATAGGACACTTCCAATGCTGGTAAACATATTTCATATGTCTTCTCCTTTCTCCTCCACTTGACTTTGCCTGTATGTCCAGGGCTGGTGAGCGCCTTCTCCATGTTCGGGTCATCCTTCTTCTTCATCCAGAGCAGCAGCGACAGTTCCATTGTAACGCCGTGCATACTGGCTGTCAATCAGAATGGCCTGAACTTCCTGAACAAGGACTCTCTGGTAAGACTGACCTCTGACCTCTCACTAGCCTGTGAAGCGATGTTAGTACATGGACAAACATCAGTATATGGTTCATTGCTATGGTTTGGTGTTAGGTTACATGTTTCCTGGGCAGACGTTTGTCATTAACACAAACATAAAACTAAAATGCTAGAGTCGTGTTAAAAGTTAAAATAATCTTGAACTCATGCATAAAACTTTAAATGTGAACAGTAAGGACCTGACGCGTAACTACCTAGTATGAATATGTGGGACCCACATTATGCAAAAACATGTAACACATTTATCTTACCTGTGTGTGGTGCAGTTGTCCAAGTCTAATGTGGAGTCTTAACGGCTTAAACCGGATTTGCGGGAAAAAAATGATCTGCCTCTCCCTTTGCAGGAGCTGATGGTGAAATTGCCCCTGAAGGAGGTACAGTCCACGCGCACGCAGAGGCCTACAGCTGGCTCCAGCTTCCCCTATGTGGAGGTCACGTTGGGAGACCTGATGTCCCAGCACATCACGCAGCTTCAGCTGGAGCAGGTAGCTCTGGGAACACTGGCACGACGCCACCGTCCCATTTCTCTCCCATTGTCCAGCTGCCCTGGCACATAGGTGCACACTGCCTCTGCTTTCCAAGCAGTTCTTTTTATCTACAATGACACAAATATGCCTCATTTCTCCAAACTGAACCAGCATAAAGCAGTAATATAGTTATCCATGCAGGTTATTCTAGTTTAGCTATATTGATAGTACATTTTCCATTGTATGAATTTTAAATAAGCAAGCGTACATTTGTGGCATTAATTGTGGATTCATTTTGTTTTATGCTAAAGACATTGTAACAATATTACATAATGGAGCGCAGAAATTAAAATGAAAATAGAGGAGACCAAAGGAAAACCAATACAGGGAAAGTGGACCTTAAGACTCAGGGGTGTGTGGCTCAGTGACTCAAGAGTCTGCGCCCCTGATCAGAAGGTCACTGGTTCAAATCCTGTTGTCAGTCGAGTGTTTTCACTTCTGGGCCCATAACCCCAGTTACTCCACAACCTGCGCCCTATATTGTACCTCACTTCGGATGAATATTTTTGCTAATAAGTGTATATTAGTTTGCGACAGTGTCTGAGGGAAATGTGCCCATGTCTGACGGCAGGGCTTGGAGCTCTGTCGCGTCGTCGCCATGCACGTGGAGACCATGCTTTCGGCGCGGGAGAAACGGCTGACCCTGCCCCCAAGCGAAATCACCTTACTCTGACGGGGCTTTATCCGCATAAGCTGCAGCATGACTGAGAAAACACTGTGACCTGCAAGGTCCAGAGGAACACTCACATACTCACATACAAATACTCACAGTTACTCTACCTACCTCTTTGTGAATAGATTTTACCTTAAACCTACTTAATAGAGAGCTAAGGCAAGTATATGGATGTGATTAAAATCAATCAGGCCTACTGTTTATTCTGTAAAATACTGATTAGGTCTTTGAAAAGTATTTGTTGCTTCTACGCTTCTAGATAGATATGAAATGTTTTTTTGTTATTTTCGGAATATTTGTTGTATAAAAACTGTTCATACATTTTATGGCTGTATTTATAGTTTTTTCTGCTCTGAAGATCTTCACAACCGTTGAAATAAATGTTTTATATAACATTAAATATTTATACACAAAAAACTGCTTTCTATTTAATCTGTGTTGTGTATATGATGCAGTTGGTCAATACCAATGAACAACAATTGAACAAAATCACCAAGCACAATGTGTCACGTACAAGCTTATGAACTGAAAAATATCAAAGCCGGCATTTAAATGTCCCCTGACCAAAATATCTCATGACCACCTTCTCTGTATCTCCTGTCTGCCAAAGAACTTGCACAACCTATATTTAATCTAGGGTCTGCAAGTAGCCTGCAAATTACCCTCAATTATCTGCTAGATTTAATCTTATAATTGTAAACACTCAATTACTTTAGCAGATGACCAGCAGAAGCTCAGTTTGGATGCAAATGATAAGGAGCTCAGACATGGAGAATTGGAAGGGCTTAGTAGGTCAACGTTAGAAATGACATGGAGAGTGATTGCAAATAGTGAGGAATTCTCCTCCGAAAACACTGTACCCCAATATAAATCGATAAAACTGGTGCATGTGTTCTAAAGAGCTAAGCAGGGATATCTAGGTCACCATGAAGAGTGGCTTCCAGTGACTCAGCAGAGTGAAGGTCTAAAACTGGAGCTTGGCATTCATATACAACAGCTGTGTTGATATTCACTCAGATCAATGAGGCTGCCATTCAGAGGGGCTCCGAAGGAGCCCGCCAGGTGCAAATAAACAGCAAGAAAGGAAACATTCATCTGCCTTTCCAAAATCATCAAGATAATAGTGCTTAAGCTTGTTTTAAATGCACCACGCTAAGGAAAGGTTTGCAGTTCAGTTTTCAGATGCGAATTCATAGGAAAAATAAACCTCTCTGGTCATTTTCATCGTACATGTGATGTTTCAGCATCACTCTCAGAAAAAATGGTAGCAATTTGTACCTTTGCTTGTACCCTCGAGTCAGCTAATCGTACCCTTAGCTGTAGTTAGTTGTGACTTTGATGGTACAGAAATGTTGTTTGTACCTCTGGGATGTTCCTCAGAGTCCATTTCTGCACCTTAAAATGTACAATTACAAGGGTACAGCCCCAGTGACAAGCCAAGGTACACGTTGACCCTTTTTTCTGAGATTGTGTAAGTACTGTGGTTATCTATAAAATTCTCAGTTCATTTTCACTGGATAGGTACCATGGTGATTCTTAACTGATCAGCTTCTCTGCCTCATTTGAATTGAATAGCTCTGTGATTTTTTTTCACATGGGCAATTGCGCAGATATATGTCAAATAAATACAATACACACTGCAAAAAAATGCCTTAAAGATATGGCGCTGCACGTGATCAAAGGACGTGTGCCATTTGGATATAACAGATGACAGATGAGGGTAATTGCACTGGAGAGCAGCTAATCGGGACCACCATTAGCAGAAAACCATTATGTCACACAAAGCAGTTCACGTAAAACACATGTCTTTGGACTGTGGGAGGAAACCCTTGCAAACACAGAAGGAACCTGCAAATTGGCGCAAAAAATCAGGGCATGAGTCAAACCCACATTCAGGTTTGACAGTCCGTGAATCATAACGTCTGTAACCTCATATTCCAAGAAAAAAATATATCAGTCAACATTTAGTTATTACTGTGAATAATGAGAATTACCCGTGCTTATCCTTAAGAATGGGATGTCAATGTGACAACTTGTCAAAACGATTATTTTGTATCGGACAAGAAAAAGCAAATACACAATGGTACGGAAATCAAATCGTAGCTCATAATATTTAATAACCTTCCACAAATATTTGCTCCTATGAAAACGCAACAGGTACACCACACGAAACACACCCCCCCCCCCGTTCCTAAATGGCACGAAGAAAAAAAAATACAGTTTGACGCATGCACTTCAGAAGACCCTGTAACTTTCGGAAACTGGAAAAAATAAGGTCACTGAAATGTCAAAGTTATATTTTCAGTGTTTTTTTTTTCTGTACGTTTTCCAATCACAGTCATCTCCGGGCGGCCTGAAATTGCACGGTCAGTCTGCGCCGTCCTGGAAGGCTGCCGAGTCATTTATAAAGCAGATTACTGCTTCACGGATGGGTGGCAGATGGACGTCACTTGTACGTGTGGCTCGTTTAGTTAACTAGGGCGCTTTATCAATGGGGGGAGGCGCGTGACGTTCTTTTCCTCTCCCTAGGATGTAGAGCCCACGTTCTGCACGCGCGAAGAGCGGCGCATGCGCGCTCTCAAGTCTTCGAGCGAGGGGGGAGTTATCCGTCAGATTCGGTCTCCACTTGCCTCCTTCTGTGCTCCCGCTGAGGGGCAGCAGCTCGCATTTCTGCCCCACCGGCGGATCCCGAAGCGCCTTTGTCTCTCTTTTAACTTTGCGCAGTTAGGCCGAGTCGCCGCGCAGCCTCATTGGGTCACCGAGCCTGCATACGAGGGGCACCCATGCGTTCGGCGCCGCTAGCATTAGCCACGTAGCCTGCCGGTCGCGGTTTGGCTCAGTCCCGCCACCGAGTGACCGCCCCCTCCTCCGGGTCGGGAAGCTCGCCGGATTAGGGCTCTTTATCCACGAGTATCTCTCTTCTTTATGCATAAGCAGACTAGGTTAGCGGCGCAGCTACTTCGCTCAGAGGCTAAGTGGCGGCTAATAGCTTTTCGGTGACGGACACTTCGACACCGCAGGCGGACGCGGCGGCGCGCTTCATCGGGTTTGAGACATGGGGGCAGCCCGTCCTCTTGAGGGCAGTGCCTGACGAGTCAGCCGGTGGGCGGGAGGAGACATGGCGGCGAGCGGCTTTACTGACCTCAGGGAGAAGCTGAGGTCCATGACCCCGCACGGTGACGATCACAGGAAGCCGCAGCGCGGCGGCGCGCCGAAGCGCCGGTACCACGACTCGGAGGAGGATCTGAGCGACCCGGAGGATCGCCGGGAGGCGGAGGCCCGCAGGGTGAAGAGCAGCATCGAGCAGCTGAGCATCTTCAGCCCGGAGGAGTGCGCGCTCATCGAGGCCAAGATAGACGAAGTGGTGTCCAGGGGCGAGAAGGGTCTCTACCGGGAGCACACGGTGGACAGGGCGCCTCTCCGGAATAAGTACTTCTTCGGGGAGGGCTACACGTACGGTTCCCAGCTGGAGAAGCGGGGCCCGGGTCAGGAGCGTCTGTACTCCAAGGGGGAGGTGGACGACATCCCCGACTGGGTCCATGAGCTGGTTATAAAGAAGCTGGTGGCCAGCCGTGTGATCCCGGCCGATTTCGTCAACAGCGCCGTGATCAACGACTACCAGCCGGGCGGCTGTATCGTGTCCCATGTGGACCCCATCCACATCTTCGAGCGGCCCATCGTGTCCGTGTCCTTCTTCAGCGACTCAGCCCTGTGCTTCGGCTGCAAGTTCCAGTTCAAGCCCATACGGGTGTCGGAGCCGGTGCTGTTTCTGCCCGTCAGGCGCGGCAGTGTCACCGTGCTCAGGTGTGGGGCCGTGGGACATGTTGGAGGGCAGACCATTGTAGGGAGACGTTTTCTCAGGATCTGATTTTAAAAATGGAGGCATTTTGCGTTCATCTAATCCTCACCAATTGCATTATAGCATTGTTAATGACTTCTTCGGAAATTACGCACTTGTCTTATAAATCACCAAGTTACTGCAGACTAACATGATTCACACACGAAAGTTCGTTTTGAGTGAGCCCTGCTGATCGCTCCCTTCCTGTCTTATATACAAAGTTTAGGCCGCTAGAAATATATGTTCTGTTTTCTAGTGTACCTTAATGCAAATCTGGCTTTCTAAGAGTATTTTCCACATCAGATTCAAATACAGATTTATTTAGACCTATGCTGTTTGAATGCCACTAATATGGGAATGGGTGCATCCTTTATAATTTGTGGGTAATCTTGTAATTGTTGTCTATGTATTTTGAGGTTTTATTTTATTACTTGCAAACTTTTATATGTAGCTTCGGCATACATGAACCCCTAACTCAATTAACGTAACATCCATTTACGTCAATACGGCCCCAGTGACTGTGGTCCTTCTGCAAGTAACTTTACAAATGCCAGTGTATGTGTGTGTTAAGACCTGCCTCTGGATTTTCCTTGCAGTGGTTATGCAGCTGATGAAATCACCCACTGTATACGACCACAAGATATCAAAGCGAGAAGAGCTGTGGTCATCCTCAGAAAGTGAGTGTGACTGAAGGCAAAGGCTGCACACAATGCAGTTTGTCTGAGCTTGAAAAGCTGATGTTTTAGGTTGGCTCTGAGGTATTTTCTATTTTTCTTGTTGGATTAAATGGAAATCTGCGTAAAATGTAAATTGCAACATGGCTGTTGTTAATGGCACATCGACAATCGTGTTCTATTAGTTTTATCTATTGAACATTAGTTTTTCACCATATTTGCATGAAGAACTTTTACCAGAAGTGATAGGAAGATGGATAGACTTATGTGTGTCTGAGTTTTTAAAACTTTTTATTTTTTAAGGACAAGGCCCGATGCCCCACGTCTGGAGACAAATCCGCGAAGTACTGCAGTCGTTCCCATCTCTTTGGGAAGACCGCAGATCCTGAAACCAAAGAGGTCTCACCGGAAAGCTGATCCCGACGCAGCCCACAGGTAAGGCCTCCTGCCTGCTGCTTCACAGTCCCACAGATGACACGTGCGGACCCTGTATGCCATCGTGTGAAAGAGGTTTTTTTCCGGATAGGCCGCTGTGCTGTCTGTGTGCTGCTGGTATCCCCTGCGTGGAGCATGTACTACGGTCCTTGAGGGAGTAATCCATTTTCAAAGTGCAGAATAACTTTGCAGAGGTGTCTCAGTTGGTACCATGTTACCCCCAGTCTTAATATTGACTTGCTTATTAATACCAGCTGACTTAGCCACCTGATCACTCAGTGTTTTGGAATGAATAGTTGTTGTAAAATGTGGATTTTCAAAATGGTTTAAATAAAAGTTGATGAACCAAACTTTGTCAAGTAATTGGATCTTTTTCCCCTCTTTCATTTTCATTTCTGTTTACTCGGAATGATCCCTGAAGTTCTTATTCTCAGGCTATAGATTTTTATTTTAACGTTATGCTCTACAGATATCAGTAAAATAATCCCCAGTGTCTCGATATAGGTCTTGATAATACAAGTTCTCATTTAAAATGGGGAGGTGAGTAGCTCGGCGGGTTAAGTCTGCCTGTGATCAGAAGATCTGGCTTGAGCTAGTTCGAGCCCCGACGTCAGCAGAATAATCGCATGTCTGTGGGCCCTTCAGCAAGGCCCTTACCCCCCAGCTCCAGGGACTGCATGTTGGCTGACTCTGTACTGTAACCCCCCCCCACACTATGGAGAGCAAGATGGGATAGATGAAGAGACAAATTGCAGTGTAACTGTCCTCGTTCAAATGGCCCGTGAAAGATTTACCATTTACTGGCCCCGCTGATTCAGTGGGGTGGCTTCTTTGGAGCATATTGCAGATTGAATCTAGGCCCTGTCGTTCTGTGACTGTGCAAAACGTGCCAGCAGTGGAATTAATTGGCTTAGTTCCCCTGAGGGACAGAATAGGATGAGCCAGGATGTACCCCGTGCAGTTTTCTGTGAGCCACTGCCCGCCATTGGGGAAGGATGTGTCACTGCTATTGGCATCTAGCCCTCCTGCACAATGCCAGGTGGTTAATATCGTGAAAGGGGGGGACCGTGTGTGGATGAGAATGACGGGAGTCTGGCAGGCTTTGCTTAAATACAGAAGAATGAAAAGGGAGCTGAATGATTAGTAATCATGAGAAGAGATTAATGGGTGGTGACAATCTTGTTGTTTTTTTGGGGGGGCGCGGGGGGGGGGGGGGGGGGGGGGGGGGGGGGGGGGGGGGGGGGGGGGGGG
>JAODLD010000101.1:24876623-24886737 GCA_026781065.1 Mormyrops boulengeri | reverse complement strand
CCCCCCCCCCCCCCCCCCCCCCCCCCCCCCCCCCCCCCCCCCCCCCCCCCCCCCCCCCCCCCCCCCCCCGCGCCCGCAGGTGGTGTGGCCTTTTTTCCAATGCAGTATCATTTGTGGGAGGCAGGGGTCTGTTGGCACCCGTGAATGCTCAACTTGCTAATGACTGATGACGTTAATATTTCATGGTGTCATTTGAGGATGTCCGACCTCTGTGGCTTTATGAGACGTGACAGTATGAATGGCTTTCACCTCCCTTTTCCCATGAAGCAATGGGCTTTATCTACCAGCCCTAATATAGATTCTTAAATAAATTTTGTCTCCTCAAAGACTTACTGTAGAGCTTTTGATAGTGCAATTTGGTCTACCTGTGGTAGACATAAGGTGTGATGCATTTTTCTGTCAATGTAAATAAAGTTTTCTGTAATATAGCACTGATTGCAGAATGTCCTTAATTTGCTTATGTGCTGCCAATGGTACCGCGTTTGTCCTGTTGCAGACCGTCGAGCATGGGTTTCCCAACCAGCCCAGCGCTCTAGCCTACGACCCCAAGCTGCGACTCATGGCCATTGGGACGAAATCTGGAGCAGTCAAAGTGTATCCTTTCTCAAAGTGTATGCCTGATTCTGCACTGTCTTGCTGCCAGGAAGGTAAATCTTGCCTAAACCTATTCTTGGACTGCAGCATCGGGATCGGTTTAACATCAGGGCCAGATTACCTGTACGATCATTTGTGTCCAGTGTTTTGGTTTTTTTGTCAGTTACTGCCCACCTTCACATAATCAATTCCGGGCAATACATCTCTGGATGTGGCCTGAAAGATTTCATCGCAGGATGATATTTTTTATAGCGTTTAATGTCATGGTGATTTATCATGTTGCTTGGTCTCAAATTGTAATATGATGCCTCCTGCTGTTGGTGAGATTGTCAGCGTCCCAGCTTGCAAGAGTGGTGTTATGACACTGTCTAAACTGGATAAGTGCTCTGAGAATGCAATAAACTTAAATCTAAAGTCTTAAATTACCCTCTTACCCCCCCATTACCAATGTAAAGTACCCCAGTGAGAGTTCAAGATCATTATGGGAATAATGTAAAACCCCACAGAGTTGGGGGTGGCGGCGATTGCATGTGTGTGTCCCTCTAGGCCAGTCCCTTCTGCTGTAACGGACCAAATCTTCCACAATTCCATAGAAGATATTGTGGCATCACTTCAGATGAGTGTCTGAAAGAACAGAGTTGCTTGAAGCTTCTGTTCTCTGTTTGCCATTTCAGTGGTTGATGTTTTCCAGAATGTAGCATCTCTGGTAAAGGGGGTTCTAACGTGTGTATATAGGCTGCACCCTCTGTCAGTGTGAGGAAGGAGCACAGCTCCAGGGTTTGTGAGTGCAGAAAGGCTGGATATCTCAATAGCGTGGACCGTTAGACTTGCTGTAAGGAGACTGGTACAGTGAGGATCTTGGCTCCATGCCAAACTGAGTGGGCGTGCATTGGCTGTCGTTAGGCTTGCAGGGGGAGATGTTCTCTTAACTCTGTTCTGGCATATTATGCACTGATGTCTGATCTGCATGTATGCCTCTGCACATAGGTTGGAGGAATTGGTTCCTAGACTACTTACAGCTTATGGTGGACTCTTTTCTTGGTTTATGCGAATGCTTGTTAGGCATGTAGAGCTATGTGGAAAAGGCCTTGAATTTTCATAATCTGGCTGTCCTGCTGGGACATAAGTTTGTCAGCCGGAGAGCTTACAATGACGCGGTGCTTGGTGCCTCTGGCTTACGTGCCCCATGAGAAATACAAACTGTTAATTAGTACATGAAAAATGTAAACAGGGTCCAGGGTGTGTGTTCGAGTGCTTTTTTGGGAAAATTAGGAATGATGAAGCTCCTTTTGAAAGCCTGAATTTGCTTTCTGCTTGCTGTCTTGTTACCAGTACGGTTAACTTTACGGTGAGGTTGTGGAGGAAGTCTGGGCAGGTGATCTTTTCTGGGTCAATAACTTGGACCGTAGGAATAATGCAAGCACGTTTTCTGATGGTCTAAATAAGCTGTATCTTTGACTGTTCTACAGCTTTGTAAATGTCTGCAAATCCACAAAGTTTGAATAATGAGGAAAAGACAAATCAGTCAGTGTTTCAGTTCTGCTTTGCACTTGTAATCAGAAACCGCTTTTGTTCAGTTTTGTTTGTTTGTTAATTTCGATCTAACTTGGGTTGCGTCGTGGTTCAGGTCAGGCGAGGTCGTTTTCAGATGGCCCCAATATGAGGAAAAACCAAGGTCCCATAAACTGGAATTTTGATGAGCAATTTTCTCCTCTTGTCCATGATGAAAGGGCATGCTTAGGCTATCTACTGTCACTCCAGCAGTGATTTAAATGAGCTGCCGTCCCATCATTGAATTTAAAAGGTGCAGTTACTGAACCGGTGCTGATGGTCGTCCCCCCACCCCCCGTATGTCTGTTTAAGGAATCGTAACCATTTGGCATTTTCTCCCAACAGCCCGTCATTTTATGTAGTTTTATAAGGGCTAACAAGATTTATGAGGGAAGTTGGTTGGCAGAGCCCAGGATGTCATTGCCGGAGGTGTGATCTGTGTCTGCTAAAGTAGTTTGAAACGTTCGCCTGTCTCTCTTTTTTTGTGACTTGTTCCAGAATAAACCTGCAGACTTGTAACAGAATATAGTGGGATGCTTGGGTTTGTGCAAGGCTTTGCATTCTCTAAAATATACAGTGGTTCCTTAAACTGTTCCTTATTGACTTCGTCTTTCATTCATAGTCTTGATGACTTGTGTGGTCAGTCAGAGCTGAACCTGGTTCTGCAGCTGTTTTTAAAAATGTCTCCTCCTCCCACACAGCATTAAAAACCTGAGATGGTTTTTATCTTTGTTTTCTCAAAACGCAGCCATGTTGGTGTAATATTATTTGTGATAGACGTTCACATGTTGGTTGCTAGGTCGTTGCTTGCTGTGTAGACCATGAGTCCTTCCATTTCCCATCCCCCAAGGTTCCGGAAGTAGGCAGGGTTGGGTATTACTTGCAATTGGCAAGACGTGAAGTGTACAAGCAAGCTTGAGCTTTGCATCATGAAGGCCAGGCCAAGAAGAATAATGGCGCGTTCCATTTGCCCTCGGAACTCGGATTCCGAGTCGGATTCCGAGTTTTGAAGCCGGAAGTGACGACATGCGCGCTCCCGTTTCTCGGAGATCCGAGAAATATCTCGGAGCAGCACAGAGGATCCGGAGTTCAGAATCCAAGATGGCTGCGCCCTTTATCAACAGAAGGGAAAGTTGTAGTCTTATACTATTTAAGCACTACTTCTCATTTGTGGCTCATTAAATCGGTAGCACACACTTTACCATCCGACTTATGTGTGGACGTATACAGAGTTTTATAAGTAAAGCACCGTGCGTAATGTATCAACTATATTGCTCAATGGCTCAATTAACCGGGCTAGAATTGGATTTCATGATTAGTCGGATTATTTTTTGGACTTATGGCAGTTCGAGCTAATTGTAAGTGAACGAAGATAAAGACCATTTAAACTGAGGAACCTTAAATCTGACAAGTTGTCCGGCTAAGCAAAAAATCTTGCTTTTTGATATGGGTCCATGGTACTTCTGTGGCAGATGGAATGCATCCGACTCTGTTTCTCCGAGTTTTAGCGGATGTGACGTAATCTCAGAATCTGAAAATCGGGTCCCAAGGCAAATGGAACGCACGATAAGACCTTATGTTTCAGGCTGTGTTTTTTTATTTTTTTTTATTTTTTTTAAGATGGTAGTTGAGTTGAGCCAGACTAACTGCTCACCCCATGTCTTGGAATGTTCCCCTTCCACGTGTTCAGTTAACTTCAAAGTCGGGAATGTCCATTTGATAAGGGCCTCAGTCTTGACGTTGCCCACTGACTGGTGGTATTTGGGAAATTAAGCTGAGGATGAGACCCAGGTGGTTTGTTTAGTTTCAGGTGTTATTACATTTTTTTTCATTTGTTGGATGCATAGTCTGATTTCTGTGGTGTGCATTTCATCATATTTCTAATTGGGGATATTTTGTAAGCTTGTTTGCGTCTGGGTGATCAGAAATCCATCTATCATGGGTGGTTGTAAAATTTCTCTCTAACTTGCAGTAGATGTGATGAGAAAATTTGTGGTGCCTTGTCGAGTAATCTAAATAATTCTGTCACACGCCCACTGTAAATATCATGGCTTGTTTTAAAATGTCTATACTTTCTCAGTTGACCCGGGAGGAAGAGTTTTTAGCTAGAAAGCACAATGGAACCAACAGATGAACAAGAGAAGAGACCATTATGAAACGGTGGAAGAGGCTATTGGGCTTAGCAGGGGGAGATGTAAAAGTACAATTGCAGTTGAGTGTTGTAATTGAGATGGTATGCTCCAAAAGCAGTGTGCTCCCCCGAGGAATGTATATTGTTGTGCTGTGAAGGGCCCCCCCCCCCCTTCTCCCTTTCGTAATGAGAGGAAATTCCTGGGAAGCTTTCTGGTTGCGTCTGGTCTCAAAGACATCTTTCAAATGGTTTCCAAGGCAACTGCAGTAGCAGCTAGATAACTAGGACATGGTTAGTTGAAGGAGACACTAAAATGCATGATATTGTTTCGCTTGGCTGCTAAATGTGCAGCTGGCATTGGATGTTGATATTTGTAATTTTGTGCAACTTTTTGTTCATGGGTATGAAATGGGAGGGGTTTTTTCCTCTTCACGTTTTTTTTTCTCTTTTTTTTTTTTTTTTTTTCTCGAATGGCTTTTCCCAAACGTTGTGATGCCATAGCCTTGTAGTACCAGTTTTGGTCTTTTGAGTCTGTCTCTGACATGTGCGTCTGCACTATACACATGTTGACGGTGTGCTTTAACGCGCACATTTGTAGAGATGAAGAAATTTTGTCACCAGTGTCTTTGTGTATTACAGTTCTGTGAAGTTAGACCTACTGAGTATGCGATTGTGGACCTCTTCTTTACTCCAGTTTTTAAAGTATAGTTTTCTGTCCATTTTGCGATCTTGTTTATCCTTGCGGTTGTTTAAGCACCTTCAGCTCTGTGGTGTAGCCCACCAAATCTAGAGAAATCCTGGTCGGTCTGCCAGTTCCACAAACCAGGTGTGCTCAGTCCTGGTTAGTGAGCCTGAGAGTATGATTCGATAGTTACCAGCATGAAATCAACAAAACTGGACACGAAGATTCTTTTGTTCAGAAAACTTATTGCGTAATGTAGAATTAACATTCTTCACTTTTGTTTGTGTTCCCGTTATTTACAATGTACGGGGTTGTGCAAGACTATCCAAAAATTTTGGTATAATTACGTCAGAGTTCATAAACTATTTGCACATCCGTCACTGATTTGAATTTGGATATTCTTCTGTTTATCAGAAGCTTTTGTTTTGACAGTGGTGTTGAAGTGTCTTTTAAGTGAAGTCCCTTTATACTTTGACTGGGTTGTTGACGTCTGTGTTTAATGATAGTCTACCTATGAAAGTTCTAACAGTTTCCCTTATTTGTATGGTGGCGCCTCCAGATTTGCTAATTTGACATTAGTGGATTTGGTTGTTCGCGAATTGGCTGTGAGCAGTTAAATGGGAATATTTCGGAGGTTACCGGAAAACTCAGACGACGCATAAGCAAAAAATGTATAAACAATACTGAAAATGATTTGGATTTCACAAAATTGTGCATAAATATTTGTTATTTAATATTTGGTTTAAGTGCATACTATAATTTTGGTTTCAAAAAAAATAAATAAAACGGGATCTCTGCATCTTGGCTTGGGTACCCTGTGCATCTTTGTCTTGGCAACCAGCCTTGCTCACATGCTAACTCTCTGCGTCTCTCGAAATGACTTCAAAACCTTTCAGTGGCAATAATTTTTCCATTTTTAATAATGGGTCCAAAGCGTAGGGCTTCCAGTCCTCTGATCGCGTTCCTAAGCAGAAGGAGACTGACACACATGGTGGAAGTCTGTGAGTGTGCTAATGTTTGTTTAGAAATTGGTAATAAATAGACTATATCAGTCAGCTTAGTAGTCTTATGGATGGGGGGGGGGGGCGGCAAGTATTTGCAAATGTGAAGGGTGACTATATATGCATAGATTTTCAGGAAAAACGTGGGTTGGTATTTAATTTCGGCAAAAAGCTGAATAGTTTAAGCCACTTCCTACTGTATTTACTCTTGGCATGTACTGTTTACAGACGATGGGCAGCGTTTGGCTTGAACTCCTCAGCATCACACTGACGTTCAGATCAGAGAGTTGCATGTTGTGTGCTGCCAAGTATCAGCACTGGTATTTTTGATTACTTGTCTGCGTCTCAGTGTTTGAAATGCAGTGGGTTGAGTGAAGACATGGAGACATGATGCGTTCGTTTCAGAAGACCCAGTGTTCTCAAGGGGAGATGTAAAATGATTTTTTGTACATGAAAATGAACATGGTGTCTACAGATTCAACAGCTCAAAATCTTTTCTGCTCAATACTCCATTCTATTGTTTCATGAGTGAGATGGAAAATTATATGAATAATGTGTCTTTACAAGTAGAGTTGATGTCCGGCCTTAGTAATTTGTATAAGATTATGAACAGTAGAGGAAATATTAATGTTTTGCAGTTAGTCTCTTACAGCACTGGAGGCTGAGGTCCAAAGAGCACCTTTTTAAACTGCGCAGCACTGAGGCAGTTATTCTGGGTGGGTCTTTTACATACAGTGGATTCACAACATATTTACAGCTGGTCCTGCTTGCAACAGAGTTAGATCATGTCTCCACCCTAAGTCCCGGGGTCCTGGGGAGTTGGGGGCGGGCGGTTTGGCGGGGTCTTGAAGGCTCATTTAATGTTTGAACTGAGTAGGTGTTGGAAGCACTGGTTTTAACCTGCAGTGAGACGGGCTGTAGGGACGCTACGGGCTTTCGGCCGCCACCTGCACATGAACTCTACATAGCTGTGTATGAGGTCGTCCCTGTGCCCGGGTTACAGAAAAGGGCAACCCAAATCTGGAAAATCAGAGTGCCTGTGTTCTGTGTGTGCCGACTGTGCCCCCCACCCCAGTCACAGTCTCAGCCTGGTTTTTGTCTTCCTGGAATATGGAGTTAGATCTGTGTGGTCCCATTGCGGCGGTGGGGGTGCCGCATGAACAGCTCTGTGCCGCTCGGTTTGGCAGCGGAGCGCTTAGCCTGCCGCTAAGTGGGGTCGCCCTAGACCTCTGGGGGTGTGAATGATGGCGCTGACACGCCAGGGCTCCCGATCCTGCTCCGGGTCGTACTGTCGTTGTAGAGAGACCCCCAGTGTTTTGTTCAGTGTTTAACTTGCTAGTGTTACAGTGTGTTTAATTGCTGAAATAGGGATGCAAATTCTGAGATTTTTCATATGAGGAAACTTTCTGTGGGGAACTGGGGGGGGGGGGGAATGGGAATTTTTATTGGTTTGTATGTTTGACAATTATACATAAGTAGTATACTGATTAAAGAGAGATTTAACTACTTTAATGAATCCGAACATATTTTGCTGACATTGATCAGAAACGTATGACGTGAGGCTTGATGATCAAAGTCCATCTGCTCAGTCTGAAGAACCTGCTGTACGTCACGATCGCTCAAGAATCCGCACCTCGGAGTCACCGTCCGCTTCAGCTGACGTCCTGGATGGGTGGGGATCAGTCTCAAAAAGTCTCAGGTTTGGCCGAATTGCCATCAGTTTCTCCATCTGCACTGTTGTGAGCCTGATGTGGACTTTTGTGTGCATATTGCCAAAGAGTGATACCAGTTGCACTCAGAGGCAGCTGATGTTGGGATGATTTCAGATTATAGCTGCAGATGACAGGGACTCTAACAGGGAAACTTTACTGACACTGTGACATTGGCAAGATTGCTAGTTAGCTAAATCATCTTCGCTCATTCATTAGCCTGTTTTTGACTGAGTACTTCAGGGGTAGCTGATTTTAGTTTTCTGAACATTTTTAAAATTTAAGCTGTAAAAGTGGATCTATACAACCAAAATATAGATTCATGCAGATTCAAACGCATGCAAGTGCTAAAAATTAGAAACTAAAATTATCTACAAAATTTTCGTTCTCCGAATAACCAGCTTTTGGCAATTTATAAATTCCTTTAAAATTTCCATGGAATATTTCTGGAAACTTTTGCAGAAAATTATTGGGAATTTTCCACTCCTTTGCAATACTATGCTGAAGTGATTGTTGTTTTATTTTTATATATATATAAAAAAAAGTTACGGGGGGGCGGTTCTCTCACACCAGTGTCTTCTGTCTCTGACAGAAGGCTGAGAAAACAACATTCATTTTAGATCCTAATGCTTCTCCTGGTGGCTTTATATGGCTAAAAACACTCAATTGTAATTTTAGCATATTCTATGTTTTTCATTAAAAAAAAGTTATTGGGTTTTGTGTAAGTATAACAGCATACTGTAGAATGACCTAGGATATTAA
This sequence comes from Mormyrops boulengeri, assembly GCA_026781065.1. Taxonomy (NCBI): domain Eukaryota; kingdom Metazoa; phylum Chordata; class Actinopteri; order Osteoglossiformes; family Mormyridae; genus Mormyrops; species Mormyrops boulengeri. Next base: position 24,878,307 of record JAODLD010000101.1, on the reverse strand, counting down.
GTGACCATCTGTCATTACTGCTTGGAAAGTCTTGTCTACAAAACAAACCTTGAAATGATTCTCTTGTGAAAAGTGTTCTGTTTTGTTATGGTTTGGGCCTCTCGTGGTCTAACTCTGGAATTTAATACATTTGGTTAATTGATTTTTCTCCGAGTAGGACACCAATTCCCTCGTTAATTTTTGTTTACAGCGTACGTGATGTGAAGTGTGTGGAAAGTAAAATTAAGAGTTAATTGTGGCCATTTCTCATTCTGACTGTGACTCTGTCTGCATTTCTGCAGTTCTTCCGTCCAAAGTTTGAAGCGCACCGTGTGAGTTGCAGACACGATGCCTGATATGCCTCCTACCTGCTGACGGCATGACCCGACACTGGGAGGCGATAACCCTGGGCTCGAACCGCCTTCCTGTGGAGCCAGGGTGCCATGTTTAGCCAGTGCTTGATTTTCCATAAAACCCATCTCGTTTCCTTGCATTCCATGCCGTAATCCGAGAGGTCTTCGCTCGGATGGGAGGGGAGAAGGTCAGATGACGGGTCACTTTCTGTTCCACGCATCCAGACACTGTCTTGTCCAGAAATTAGTGAAAGTCTGCACACACCTCCTCAGTGACCTGCCAGAGGAGGGTCTGTGTTTCCAACTCGAGCTCTGCTTGGAGAATCTGCCCCCCCCGTCTCAGATGTTTAAGGTTTGAGATTAATCACTAGCATTTTAAGCTAGCTCTAGATGGGCTTGTTGCTTTAGGAACAGATTTTTTTTTTCTGAGCAATGGTGTGAATGTGAATTCAGCCGGATCGTACATTCTCGTATTTGCACTTGGGCTCTGAGGCTGGGCTAAGGGGTACATTTTTTTTTCAATAGGTTATAACTCCCACGCTGTTTGAAAGGAATCTGCCTCTCGGGGTCCGGAAGCAGAGTACTTATGTGGGAGTGCGGTTTTCCCTCCTGCTTGGATTTTTTATTTTTTTTTATTTATTATGTATGTGTTTTTTTTGCGTGTGTTTTATTGGTAGCTGGTACCCGCTGCTTGTTCCATGATCCCCTCGAACCCGAGTCCTGCTCCTCTAGCCCGACATGCAGCCAATCTCGACGCAGCTGTTTTTATCGGCCGGTGTTTACACGCTCTCCTGTCGGTGCGCTGACCATCTGCTTTGTATCAGTGGCTCTAGCCATTGGCCCTGCACCCCCCTGCTCCGTGTGGACTCCACAGCGTTCCTCCCAGGACCAGCCCCGTGTCCGCAATGCACCCGGTGCAGTTTTTATCGCGGCTGAAGGCAGAGCAGCTCTGAAGTACAAGCATGCCTTCCGTTGAGTTGGCGTGCTGCCTGTTTCTGGCCACGCAGATCTGAGAGGCTCTCGGACAATTCCATGGCAAGTGTAAAACACAAATATGGCAAAAGGCATCAGTCATGTTGCTGTGCAAATATGGTACAGTAAATGTTCTCCGTCTGGGATTTCCATACTGCATTGTAGTTTTCGCTCCTAGAAAACTATTAGGTCTTGGTGTGGCTGATATATGCACAAACTTTGCTGGGTAGATGGTCAGATGTTGTCTCCTGTCCTGGAGGACAGCTTCCTTATGAAGTTTCCTTGGTGCTCTGTGGTGGAAAAGAGGGTTAGGTGTGTGTGAGAGAGAAGAGAGCCTATTTTGGAATGGGGGGGGGGGGGGGGGCAGGGATATTTTAACA
>JAODLD010000101.1:24864651-24876488 GCA_026781065.1 Mormyrops boulengeri | reverse complement strand
GCCCACCCCCCATCAGCTCCAGAGTGTGTTCATTTTTTTTGCTCGCCCTACAAAATGTTTGAACAAGTCACAAAACGATTTATATGTCTCCTAAACTAATCACGCTCATAACTTGTGGTTTCGCAGAGAAGTTTGTTATTGTTTTACATACCATGTGAATTTTCCTGTTTGTTGCTGGATAAAATACCTGCCATTATTAATTGCACTCCTACATCAGGCGCACGTTCTGTTATCTTCCTGCTTGAAGGTTTGCATTTATGCATTGTGGGGCGTTACAGCAGGGTGATGGATGGATGGACTGGTGTGAAGATGATGTGTGTTGTGATACAAGGTAGATGAATCTTTTGGGTGGATGGCCTGGTCTGCTGTGATCAGAACTTCATATATTCTTTGCTGCTCATTGCGTGTTTATGCCCTTTGCCTGTAATACAAGGATCATGGGTTCCTCTGCGTAGCAGCCGTACAAAGTGATCATTTCCTGGTGAACGTCCTGTAACGCACTAGATGTAAAATATCATGGTACCGAACGGGTTAAATGGAGTTTCTCGGTCAGATCTCTATGCCTCTACTAGACAGCTGGAAATTCTTGCATGACGCCAAGACTTGAGGAGATTTGACAACCCCCGCCCCCATGTATTGGAGTGTTGGAGGGCCGCTTTCCAAATGGCAAACCCTATTGTTTCAATGTGTAATGACCTGTGGAAGAACCAGGGTAGCTCTGTGAGATGTTTGCATGATCTGGCTGTCTTCCATCACACACTATAGCTAACATAACCAGCATAATCCGGCAGAGAATATCTGGTTCTCTGCGTTGTTATGGATTCAAGATGTGTGCCTGTTTTTCTCCCCTCCCCCCTTCCTTTGAGTAACCTTAACGTCGGGAGGACAGAAGGGGTGGTGTTTCATATTAAGCATAACAAAATGTCATACGGACCCTTAAGAATTTTAAACTGCGTCTTATTTAATAAATGTAACGGTTCAGATTTCTGGTCTTTTATAGGCTCGTGTCCATCTGTTCTCTGGAGCTGTGATGTTTGAATAGGTGTGCGGTGTTTTTCACTTGCATTTTCCTAATTTGCTTTGCAGTTTGATTGTAGCGTTTTTACTGAATAAGGAGTCCTGCCATCTGTTTTTGAGGCTTTGGGTTTTCTGTATCCCAATTGGCTGTATTAATTTTTAATAATCCTGGCTGTGTTTAGTGGTTTGTGTACAGTCCTGCTGCCATTTAATATGACCCTCCAAATAAGTCAAGCTCCATGCCATGAGGCTGATTCTTCGCCTCTAATAAATACTCTGGTCGTATTGCTGAAAGGTTGGGCAGAAATGAGAATTCGTATGGTTTCCCGGCTGGGTATTTGGGTGATGTCACGATGGCAGTAGAGGGCAACGTTTGGCGTGCTGGATGTGTGCCGCTGGTTAAAACCTGTGCTTTTAATATTTGACGCTTAAAACACAAATTTGGCACCATCTGTGTCTTGCTGCATTTTGCACATGTGATTATTGAGCTCGGCCTGTTTAGCAATTTAGGGTCCTATAGTTAATTAGTAATGTTTCTTTTGACAGAACGGTTACTACAGCTCGTCAGTTGAGGGCTGATTTGTTTCCATTTTGTACACCCACACTCTGCTTTTTAAAAAAATCTCTTGTTTTATTGGTGGAAGTGAAGTCTGCGTCAGTCGTGAGACTCTGAACCCTCTGCATGTGTACCAGGGAGTGTTTTTGAGCAAACTCCTCCAGCTGGACTGGTCCAAACCCTATGTTAGTGGGGCAGCTTAGCCCCCTAATGGGTCAGGTGCTCCTGATCGGGGGGGTATGTAACGGCTGGCTCTCTGCCTCACCCTCCACGTCTGCTTACTGGGCAGAGTGTCCGCAGCTTAAGAGCCTGGTGTGATACTTGGCTTCCTTTTCAGTAAGAAAAACGCACCGTGTCCCTTGGAAATCCCACAAATGGACCTCTGTGCTGTTTTTGTGCGGTCGGGCCGATGCGGTAGGGTTGTTTGGGTTTCAGCGAAATGGGAGCGATCCAGAGGCACACGGACGACGCCGCACTGCTGACTTGGGAGAGCCCTACCGGCGGTAATGACTTGTCATAGCTGTCGAGATCGCGATGGGGAACGCGAAGTTGGAAACGATGGGGGATGGAGAGTGGGATAAAGAATGTGAGAGGGGGCTTCAGAAGCCCCAGCAGCCTCTCTTGTCCCCCCCCTCACCCCCATTTCCAGCTGTGGCAGGATGGGATCCATGGGAAAGTTGGGGCTTTGGAACAGACGCACACATGGCCGAACTGTTGGCTGCTTTTGTTTGTATCCCTAAGAGCTGAACCAGTTAGTGTAAAAATCCATGGGCTAAGGGGCTATCATCTCTGAAAAAGGCCCCGCTACCCACCCCTCTGAAGAATGCATGAGGGGTGCCGAGACTTTCAGTGGATGACTCTGCTGGCCTTGTCGGTTGTTTTAATATAGGCCAAATGAGTCTGTTTCATTCTCACTTGGCAGTAATGCTTAAGTGATTGCATTTCTGAAACCCACATCATGGTTTGCAAGCACATGGATGTCACTCATAGCCACGTCCATGATCTTCATCACATATAGATGACTCAGGAATGGGCTCATCGCTGGGGTGGTTCGGGGGGTAGGAGGGGCTAGTGTCCCCCCCGTGACCCCCCTAAATACATATACCACTTGAGTCTGAAATAAATGTATTATTGCTATTATTTTTGCATTTATATATGTGGGCTAAAATCTTGTGTGCTGGGAACAGGCACAACACAAATGTAATCACGGGCGTGCGGGGGGGGGGGGTCAAGTCGCTTCAGTTGGTGAAAAGCAAAGTTAACAGAAATAATCAAGCTTGTGGAAGCAAGACAGTCTAAACAAGAAATCAGAGTGGGGTACATATTTGTGAAAACTGTAAAATGTAACTGCAAAGCACTGCTTAAATAATTTTCAATTATTTTATTTGAAAAATTTGTTTGCTTCTTGATGCATTTCCTGCCCCCCAACACAACTGGCCTCAGCCTGCCCCCCCGTTTGAAATGGTCTAGAACCGCCACTGCTCATCAGAACGTTCCCTTGCCATGTTAAGATCCCAGTTGTGACGTCTTCCCTGACCATTCTGCTCTCTCTCTGTTTATATATTGAGTGCTTTGATTTTCTTCTCCTTTCTCTTGGGGAATTTCTCTGCAGACAAAAGCAAGCCTGTAGGAAGCCTTGGCACTTCAGTAGTTATCAAGTGTTTTTGAAGTACTTTTTTGTCTGCTGTAGCAATAATGTTGAAGTATCTCAGAAAATATAGTCTGCAATTCTGAGTCTAATTTAGTGCTCAAGAGGCCTTCGAGCTTGCATGTCAGTGTCTTTTCATGTTTATTGCTTTTAAATGCATTTAGTGCCTTTTTTGGTAAGTGGATTTTATAAACCGTTTTTATGCAGATCAGTTTAATGGCATTTATAATGTGGTTTAATTTTTTGCATTAAATGCTTTCAGAGAACAGGGTGATTTTATTTTATTTTTTTTTAAAGGGGTTTAAATGCCTGCAGCCCAGTGAGAAAGTAAATGACATGCCAGTACAACACCTTAATGTGCTTTGCCAAACTGCTTAGCTAACAAACAGCCCTGTGGAGGGGGTGGAAATACTGTATTCACTGTTTAGCCTTGCCCATTGTGTGTCTCATCATCACTTTGAGATTCGCTTCAAATGTGAAGTGTGTTACAAATAATACATTTATGTGATGATGATTTAAAAACCTGCTTACTGCATGGACCTTGGAAATCCCCTTCTGTTGGATGCCGAGAGGGGTGGCATGGTGGTGCAGTGGTTAGCACTGCTGCCTCACACCTCTGGGATCAGGGTTTGAGTCTCTGCCAGGGCTCTGTGTGTTTTGGTGTTTGCATTTTCTCCCTGTGACATCACAGGGATTCCTCCAGGTACTCCAGTTTCCCCCCCCACAGTCCAAAAACACGCCGAGCTAAATTGAAGTTGCACTCAAATGGTGTGTGATTGTGCCCTGCGATGGGTTGGTGGCCCATCCTGGGTTGTTCCCTGCCTTGCGCCTGTAGCCTCTGGGATAGGCTCCGGACCCCCCGTGACCCTGAATAGGACAAGCGGTTACAGAAGTTTGAGGATGGGTGGGTGGGTGGATGGATGCTGAGAGGCCTTCCGTCGGTCATCTCAGCCACTACAGACATACTCTGTTCGGCAGAAGCCTCGTTTACTCTTCAAAACAGTAGAGGGGAAGCTTTCTGTGCCACTGATTATGGCTCCAGGCATCTTCCGGCCTGTTTTCTGGGAGACTGAAACACCCAAGAGCCAGACAACATGGCTGCCTCCACCTGCTGGCCAGTTGCTACCATAATGCACTCTCTCTTGTTTCTCTTCTACAGTTTGGTCTAAAGTAACCCAGAGGCGAAGAAGCTAGCGTGTAGCATTTACATGCCCCGTGTGTTTTGTGTCCTTGACCGACTGTTCCCCAGCTATGGAGCTCCCGGCGTGGAATTCACGAGTTTCCACAAGGAACCCGCCACCGTCATGCAGCTGCACTTCCTGCATGGACAGGTAGGGGGCGATACTCACACCAACTGTTCTGGCTCCTGTGCTGGGGTGTCCCTCTCAGCTGGGAATGTCAGCAAGTAAAGCAGCTGATCTCATCGTGATGTCGTGTTTTATGTAGTGTTACTGTTAAGTGTGTGTGTGTGTCTGAATATTAAGCTAAAACATTTCTTACCTGGGATGAATTAGCATTAACTCTCCCTGCTTTTTGAACTTGAGGTTTGGTTGAACAGTAGCCTTTGTTTTATTGGCAGATATGCTTGCCTTTTGGAGGCAGCTACATAATTGCTCAACCAATTAGAGAAGGTCTTAGAAGTAGCATGTCTAGCAGGACCCCAGTACTAGGACTGAGGGGGGAAAAATCATTACGCTTGGATTTATGTTGTGGTCTTATTGGTATCTGCCAAAAGCTGAGCGTTGTCGTCAGTTGCCAGTGGTGATGTCCTGCATGTCCAGCTGTTCAGTATTCTCCACAGCCCAGGAACAGCTGCCGCAAATAAGCCAAACAAACTGAACGAGGCTTTCCCGTGTGTTTACTTCCTTTCTAATTGTTAGTTTCCAGTTTAACAGCCGAAACCAGTGTTGAATCGCATTCCTTGTCCTGCAATGTTATGGATGCCAGCAGTTAAGGATGGTGGGATAGAAAGAGACTTGCCTTCGTTAACACATTTTGTGAAACTCAAAAGGTGATTTGCCTTGCAGTTGGTCCTTGCTTGAGTCCGAGTCTGTTTCACTTTACCTGTTAGACGAGGGAGAAATCTAAGCAAGGCATTGCTAATTCTTGGGACCTTCCTGTCGGCTGTCCCACTAGAATATCGTGGGTTGACTGTGTATGGGTCGTAGGGCCGCCTCGTGTCTCTGCTGGATGACAACACTCTGCACCTCTGGGAGATAAACGCACGAGAGCGCGGCTCGAGCCTGGAGGAATTCTGCAGCTTCACCCTGCCGGGGCGCCCAGGCTTGGAGAGCACCAGGTGAATATGGAGTGTCAGGCCAGTCATATTACGGGGGGGGGGTCCTTTTACTCCAAATAATTAAAAAAAAAAAAAACATTTATTTACTTGTTTGGTCTTATTTACCGAAATACACTGCCTGACCAAAGAAAAACGTCGCTGTTTGAATTAAAATCAGCAAGTACTGAAAGGCCAATGAGCGGATCATTATTACAGCTCAGCAGCGTAATAAAGTAAAATCAGCTGAGTACCTGAATCTACTGAGTGGGCAGGTTATCCCATCAATGGATTTTTCTTTCTGAATGGTGTGGGCATATTCCAGGACGATAATGCCAAGATTCATCGGGCTTGAATTGTCAAAGAGTGGTTCAGGGAGCAGGAGGAATCATCTTCACACATAAATTGGCCATCGTAGAGTCTTGACCATAACCCCATTGAAAGTCTTTGAGATGTGCTGAAGAAGACTTTACGGAGCGGTTTAACTCGCCTATCATCATTACAAGATCTTGATGAGAAATTAATGCAAATCCTAGATGGGGGGGAAAAAAATGTTTATGTTGCATAAACACATGGAAACAATGCATTGATGAATGTAATCAAAGATAAAGGTGGTCCAATGAAATAAAGCTTGGCTTTATCTTTTTATTTTTTTTGGTCAGCCAGTGTATTTGAGATCTTGACTGGAGAGCTAGTGGACTTAACAAAAGATATTCAAGCCATTATTATGGAAAATTCCATAGACACGAAAGTTAAGACTGATTTGTTGGCGTTGCGTAGAAGCTGAAGTCCCTCTGTTGGTAGGGGCTGACTGAATGTCTAAGCCCCCACCATGACCATCATCCCCTGGTTACAGTGCCACCCGTGTGACCGTGATCCTGCTGAAGCGGACCTGCGATCAGCTGTGCCTGGGCACCGAGGGAGGCGGTGTGCACTTCCTGGAGCTGCCGGGCCTCACCCTGCTAGACTCACAGTCCCTATTCCCGGATGAGATTTTACGGAGGTGGGTGATAATGCTGACGGTACTTGCTGCAAGGGAGTCCCAGGGCTTATTCCTTCCAACACAGCCCACTTAAGCTTCTGCTAAACCTAGGCTTGCAACTTGGAATCTCCATATTAGGACTTGCATCTGAGAGACCAACAGATGGAACTTTTAGCTCTTGGTTTTTACTTCTTGTATCCATCCTCTTTGCTTTCGCATTTAAAGGTCAGTGGTTAAACGGCACCTTAAGTGAAAAGATGAGCTTTGTTATCTGAAATGAAAACGTTTCTATTAATGTTAAAGGACACTTTCCCCCTCCGTGCTGCACGACCTAGAGACTGAGATTTTGGACGCTTTGAAGTTTTTTTCCTGGGCGTTGGAGGGGTTTAGGTTTGATTCTAAATTACAAATTCCTTGTGTGGGCTGACTGGTATGAGGGGTGTGTTCTGGAGTTTTTGCAAAACCACAGTTTCTCTGTCTTACCCATCAGACTGAGGGGGTTTAGGTCAGAAGTGATGTTCTGGCCTAGAAGATATCCTTTACTTAGTGTGGTAGTCTGAAGCAAAAGGTTTCCTGTGAATGACATGTTGGTCATACCCAGTGTCCTGCGTGGGTTAGAGAGGTTAGAGCTTTTGCTCCTGAAACGGTGACATTTTAATGTTGACCTGTATGATGCACGCCTACAAGCTTCTCCTGAGCTCTGCACAGACCCTTAACAGCACAGATTTCCAGTAGACTGAAGTCCACACTCATTTCCTGCAAATATGCATCACCGCTTTTGGCAAACATGTTTGGTCCTCTGTCACATCCAGAGTCTCGCCCGGAAAGGCTCACTGTACTGTTTTGTCACTGAGAGCCAAATCAATCCATCTCCTAACTGCTTATCCTGGTCAGGGTCAGGGGGGGTCTGGAGCCTTTCCCAGGCAGTACAAGGCTGGGGTGTACCCTGGATGGAGTCCATAGGGCAGACAAACACTCCCACGCTATGGGCAGTTTCGAGATGCCAGTTAGCCTAACTATATGTCTTCAAACTGCGGGAGGTAACTGGAGCATCTACAAGGTCATTTGTAGAGCAGAGTAGTGCACATTCATATAAAGTATGTGGGTGGTTGAACAACTCATCTTGAGCAGAGTTCCTTGTTAAGCTGATAGTCATCACTTGTTAAGTTGCTGGTGTGCCAACTCTGATTTGAGCAGATTGACAAACTGACAAAGGTAGGTCTACACTAAGGGATGGCTAGTCTGTGTCTCAAATGGTTGAGGACGGTTCTTGTGTGAGAAGCGCCGCAGTGCTCACAAAATGAGGAAGTAAGCCCTGAAGTCTAAATGTGGAAAGGGACAGAGTGCAAGATGGGTGTCTTGTTGTCGGTCACAGCATCAGATACTGACCATGGGAGGGATCTGTAAAAGTTGTTTGGTTGGTTGGTTGGTTGGAGGCAATGTACCATGCAAAATTTTGGTGGTCTTTTCTGGACCTTCCCGGAGATGCTGATGATTTAAGTGGGTAATCAGTCCGCTGCGATTTTCCCTAATCTCCGTCAGAGCACAGCTGCCATGAAGCCTTCTCGTGTGCGTAGTTGGGCAGATCCTGTGTGGGTGAGAATAGCCCCCTCTTGATAGCCCTCTGTACGCTGCTGTGGTCACACCTCAGTGGGCTTTCTAGCGGGCAGGATGGAGGAGTGTGATGGTGGCGTGAGACAGACGGGCTCTACGGCCCAGCTCCCCTACAGGAGCGATGGAACCCCAGGCCTTGAGCTCCTTACTCTCATGCTAATGAATCCCCTGCTGCCACCTTGTTACACTCCACAGTTAGTGGAGTCCATTTCACGCTGGCCATAGATACTTTGAACCCGGGGGAGGATCAGAAGCCCACACATGGTGGTCATTGGGCCTCCTGCTGTGTTTGACCCCCACCCCCCCCATGTTTTCCTGCCTCCAGAAGAGTCAGAGTTCACTTTGATTCACAAAATGGAGGGGGATCTGCTAAGTGATTTTTGCTTTTTGATTTCCTTTTGCATGTTTTTCATTTTAAAGCGATTTTTTTCATTATCTCATCAACATCGTCATGGTGGCGATAGAATGAACCATTTAGCATTTAAGCTCTGCTCTCTGTGTGGTGGGGCGTCGTGCTCTACTACGCCGTGATTGGCCGGGCTGGCTTCTCAGTCAGCCTCCAGGTTTATTTAGTGCTGAGCCGCTCATTAACGCAGCAGTGGGCCTGTGTGAGACGGGGGCATGTTTCTGTGGGCGGGGGGGCCTCCCATTGAACAAACAGCCAGCAGCCAAGCCATGCGCTTCTCTCATCATGCTGTAACCTCATGTTAAAATGTCTCATGACCTGGTCATTGAACATCATAGACCAGGGTGTTACCCAAATGTACTCTAAGAGAATGGAGCTTCTGGCTGGGGAGCATAACCATCCAGGTTGTACCCCGTGGTGCCCTACTGGGGTTCTGAGGCTGGTTGATATTTTCTTTCTGCACATGTTAAGTGTCGTGTTACTCCTTGTCTGTCCACGTCCTCGTGCCATATGACACATGCGGCTCGGAGCAGAACAAAATCTGTTTCTTGTTAAGCATCTTGACTGCCAGTGGATTTGACTTGGTTAACCCTAACCCTGGAGGGCAAGACAGCTTGCAGATTTCCTTGGTCAAACACACCTTATTCAGCTCCCTAGCCAATTGCCAGATTTAGTAGGTATGTTTTGAGCAGGGAAATCTGCAAACTCTGTTGCAGACTGGCCCTCCAGGACCAGATTTGGACAACTCTGGTCTAATGGCTGTGCAGCGGTTGCTGGGAAACGCACTGGAAGATGTTCATGTGAAGTGTCCTGCTTCACTTGAAGACTAGCCCCCAAAAGCCTTGCTATATCTTGGGTCTTATTGGAACCACGGCCTACTCTGGGTGTTCCATATCCTAGATAGTGAATTCTACAGTTCCCATTCCACCGCTCAAGACTGAAGTGGTACTCTGCTGGATTGTAGACACCCTGGGGTGGTTCCTGCCATGATGGTCTCAGTCATACACACCCACCCTCTTACTTTCCATATGCACATTTTCTCCATTTTCCAGGACCACTAAAGGTTACAGGGTCACGTTTCTCATTGTGTTTTATAGTTCAGATCATTTTCCATTGAATAGCCTGGAATCTGCCTCCTGACCCAGACATCACGTTGGACCTGGGGCCCTGGGCTGATTGTATGCCTTCCTTAATGCCGACCTGTACCTATAAGTGCGGGCGATGGTTGTAATTTACATTCTGCCACGCTGTGCCAAACAGCTGAGCATGCATTTTGATGCTCGCATCTGGCCAGGAAGCCATCTCCAAGCCTCCTCTCAGTCCCTCCATTATCTCTTCCTGGGACTAGAGGTCTGCAACGGGGCGGGACGCCCACGGGATTCGCGGGACATGCTTTTGCGCCGCGGGTCTACATTTGAGAGCTTCTTGCGGGAGCGGGACAGAAACTTGTGGGAGCGGGATGAAAAGTCAGTCCTGCACAGACCTCTAATTGGAATAAACGCAGAGCCGCGCCACAAATTTCAATGTTTCCCTATATTTCTCTCATTTTGACTGAAATGTTTCTATTGAGACTGTAGATATTTTTTTTTTATTCAGGTCTGTAGCCTAGTTAGAAACGTTGTTGGTTGTATTTTTTTGGTGGGAAAACTGGTTGGCCAAATCTACTCATATAAAAGACATCTTTAATTCGCAGCACATAATATAGCCTATCTTTCATAAATTCCTGTATGTCAGTTAGGCAACAAATAAATTTGGTACCTTTATTTAATTTTTATAAGCCAAGATATTATAGCATTTAAAATGTGACCGGTATTTTTGGCCCACCCTATACTCCACCAGCCTTGCTTGCGGGATTCAGCGGGCGGGAGCGGGACAAACCATAACAGATGCGGGCGGGAGCGGGTCGAAATATTACAAATTTCTGTGGGAGCGGGACAGAAACTTGCGGGAGCAGGATGAAAGACCTCTACCTGGGACCTCAGCATCTACAACTAAGGTGCATTCAAAGAGTGCTGTGGATTGGTGTATAATTTATAGGATTTTTACAGATGGCGCTCGCGTTATGCCGTAAGACATGGTGCTTTTTCTGTATGGATGATGCCAATACTTTTTTTGGGAATAATAATGTTCTCCTTCCCTCGTGCTTGCAGCATCCCAGAAGACTACAAATTTGGGAAGTCTTTGGGGCCAGTGGAATCCCTACAAGAGCATCCCCAGTGTGCCGGCAAAATCCTCATCGGGTACAGCCGGGGACTGGTGGCGCTGTGGGATCACGGCACACGCAAGGTCGAGAATGTTTTCCTGGGTATCCAGGTGGGTGTCTGTCCTGCTCTTTCACCATTGTGCTGCATTTCCATGTTTAAAAAGGGAAGCACTCGCTGACTGCTTGGAAAGCGCAGAGATTTGTCGCTCGCCCACTCAGTTTCTTGAAGACATTTTCCTAATACTCTGGCTGTTCTAAGTCTTGTATAGGGTGTCGCTAAGTATCCACTCTGTTTAGGAACTTTTGAGAATGTTTATAGAAACCTCCTGCAGAGAATGTCGATTTTGTATGGTTGTACTTTATTGCCATCTTGTACTGAAACACTCGAGGAAAGTCTTATTTTCTCCTTTTAAAACCCTTATAAAAACCTCCATGTTTAAATTTAATCTTCCTTGGCTGATGTCTAGACAAAGCAGAGCTTTATATTTTACTGAACCTGAAATGGCGACCTTTATAGACTGACAGGCCAAATTGCATATTAGAGTTGTATACTACATTGTGTGTAATAAATAATGCTTCAGAATGGAAAGTTAGCTTTAGTTTCATGGTACTGGCCAAGTTCCAAATGTTAAGGTTTCACAATAATTCTCTGTGATGAGGACACAAGCGACCGACCACTGAGCTGATACAAAATTTTTGTCTGTCAGTCTGGCTTAAACCAGAATGGCTTCAACATGCTTAACCCGGTTGCTAGTGGCTTGTTACTTGGCAACAGTAACAGAAATAACATAGCTGTCTAGATCTAGACTGGGTAGGCAACTTCTGCAATCCCAAATTCCTCTCTGGGAGCCGATTCCCCTGTCCCCTTCCGTCTTGACATTTTAAATGACCCGTATTAACAGTGGTTGACCGTGTCTTGTGGTGGGATGGGTATAAAGTGCGAGCTTGCTGCTCGTCTAAGCATTACAATTGAAACGTTAAGACTGATTTGTTTGGTCTGTAATTGTAGATAAGTATAATTTATTGGTCCCTGGGGGGGGGGGGGGGGGGTTTTTTTTAATGGAGAAATAATGGGAAAAAGGGCTTATAAAAAACAATCAAATTATAAAATAAAATAAATTTTAATTTAATTTTCA
>JAODLD010000101.1:24841780-24853668 GCA_026781065.1 Mormyrops boulengeri | reverse complement strand
GGGGGCCCTTTCCTGCAATGTCATGCTTTGTTAATTTGCAACGTAATTTCCACGTTTTTTTTTTTCCATGTAATGGCCATTTTTGGGTTTTTTTAAGTTATTGTTAAACCCCCCCCCCCCCCCCCCCAGGCCAGCATTAAATCAGCTGTCGGTGTCATTTTGTATGAGTCATTGAGATGCAGACTTGTGTGACTGAGACCAGCAGCATTGTGAGGATGCCGCTGACCGGCACCCAGGATAGCGACTGTACCACCTTCGGAGTTGGCTTGGAGGCAGCATAATGAAGTGACATCTGGACCGACCCCATGTGGGAAACGTACTGATTGAGTGTGGGTGCCTGGGGGCCCACGGCACGCTTAGCATCAGTGACGTCCCTCTGCTCTGCGTTTTTCCTTTGGCTTGTGCGACGCTCATACTGATGGATCCCCAGAGATGGCTTTGACGGTTCAGATTTGCCCCCACCCCTATCACCATCTGTTTTGCACTTAGCAGATCTACCTTAAGCACATACCAACAATAATATTCTATTCATATTCTTTTTATGTGACTTTTTTTTTTGGAGGGGGGTGTTATTTCCCAAATTGAGTATATCCAAATATTTCTTCTATACTAGCCATATCGGAACAATTTGTATAATTGCTGTGTTTGGTTTTTCCGATCGTCTTGCATGAAATTTCACGCTGAGAAGTGTGTGCAGCACCCCCCGATAGATGGATGGCGGAGAAGAGCAGGTCGTCGCATTAACCTTTCAGGCGCGGCATGGATGTGTGTCTGTGTGTGATGTAGGCGCCCCAGTTAATTTGCGTTGGCTGTGATCGGATGTCTGCATGTCTGGCACTGCTGACTGATTATCCATGTGCCCGAATTCTAGTTCTGTCTTACACCAGCCTATTGGAGGCACTGCTGTCCTTGTCCTGGCATCTCATTCACTTTCCATACGCCAGGTTCCTTCATCTCAAAAGTAATATCCTGCAGCCGTGTGAGAAATGAAGTCCGGATGATATTTTGCTGGGTTCTTTTGGAGGTTTGGTCGCCGGGGTGAAAATAATACGTCAACAATGTGAAAAATTCCAGCAGTTGGGGGGAAAAACAGTATAATTTCCATTTTGCTCACCAGCGGAAATTATGCCACAAAACGCAAGGGCTCGTCAGTTGACAGGTGATTTAATGCCGTATTTTAAGAGTGTGTGGTTTTTATGCTGCTGGTAAATGCGCTCGCTAACTCGTTAGCCTTTGCTCTCCATGTTCCCAATTCCCTGTGTAAACACGCGTCCCATCTCCACTGCTCATGCCTCTCGGTGTTGCTTCCAGACGAAGGCCAGGCTGGACGGTCACCTGGCCTGGACTCCCCCAACAGCAGCGGTGACGTCACACTGGACACCACCGGGGACATCACAGTGGAGGATGTCAAAGACTTCTTAATGTGAGTCTGCAAATGGGGGCTTCGCTTTCATTTAAACTTTCATTTTAACTGTAGATTTTAATTCGTATCCCTCCTCATTCTTGTGTGGGTGCCTGTACATTTTTTTTTTTTGGCAAAGCCATTGACTGCGCAGTGTATGGCTGTCTTCTGGCTAATCAACACATAATGAAGACGTGTGATTTTGACAGTATCTTGTTTCGTCTTGTCTCTGTGGAATGGCTCATTCTGCTCATTTTGTTAAGCAGGACTGTCACTAAACTGGGCATAAATCAGAATGTTGGGTCACTTCTTACTGTCCCCTGAGCCTTTTCTCATGCTCTGGAATAACATGCCACAGAATCATTAAATCCTGCTCTGGTGAAATGCACACTGAACTACAATAGGGGACGCCAAGGCCCCCCCTGACTCCGGCAAATAATTCGGGAAAAAATTTCTGCATGCATTTATCAAGGATCAATTTTTAAAAAGGAAATGCAGATATTACCAATTAGTTTAACTGTGCAAAACCCGTAAGGCTTAATAGAAACTTCTGGTTTGTCAAGTGGCTATATTGCTAATAACTGCAGCTTGTAATTTTTGGGCGGAATTGGTGGTAAAGGGACTTGTTTCACATCACTTCCTACATGAGTGAGTCTGGGTCGTACCATTTATAATCCTGGCGGGTAGAGTCTTCCTATGCGTCAGGCCCTTGGTGTAATGACCCAGATGTTGTTCTGGTGCCCAAGCTGCAAAGCCAGCCACACTCGGCCGCTAGATAAAGCCTGCACTCTTCAGCAGCGTGATCTGGGTCACCAAGGCTTCGAAAGGGGAAAGAGTGGCTTGTTCAAGACAGTGCAAAACACAGGCACGCTTCCAGGGGATTGCGGGCGCACATGGAGGCAGTTTGAGAGACAGGCAGCTTTTAGTCCCGTCTTTGTGTATGGTAATGAATTCCACAGGCTGTTAGATGCAACATGAATGCTGTTTTTGTGGATTGCTGTTCTGCAGTAATCGTGCTCTCTTTACTTGGAAGACTGGCTTTTAAATTCACGCCGAGCACAAATGCGCTTTGCAGAGATGCTGTGAAAATGCCTACGGGCTGTTATGTTGGCACCTAATATTTCACTTCTCACTTTTTGATGCCTTTTTTTTTTGTGGCCGTTATGTAGTGAGGAGCTGGGTGAGCTTAAGGAGGATGATGTGATGAGGTTGTTTTTGGGGGGTGGGCTTAGGTGGGGCCTTTAGCAAAAAGGCAGAGCAAGCAGCGCCGGGTGGGGGAGCGGCTGTTGGGGGCTACATGGATGGTCCATCCTGACCCTTTTCTTTTCTTTTGTAGGTCTGTAGATGAAGCAGAAAATAACCTGAGGAACATTTCTGAGGAAGATGGCCGCTCTCCGGGAATTCTGATCAGCTGAAGAGGTCGGTAAGCTGTACTTTCATGCTGGATACAGGCCAGTCTTGCCCTGACCTACACTATCAGGAAAAAAAAGTACCGATTTGTACCTTTTGAGGGTACAATTACTTGTCACTGAGGCTATACCCTCAAGGGTCCGCCAGTTGTACCCTAGGTATAGATAGATGTACCTTTTAAGGTACAGAAATGGACGCTGAGGTGGTACATTCACGTTTTTACCTTGGGGAACAAAATCGTACCAGGGCTCTACCCTTTTTTCTGACAGTGTACGGCTTCTATTCCTGTATATTAATTGTGTTGCACAATAGGAGATACCTGTATCTCTCTGGAGGGGTTGTGGTACATTTTGATTATGCTGAAGCCTCAAGCCAGGGAAGTTTGAGGGCGGGCGGGGCCTTCTCAGAGGGCGGCAATTTAAATCCTCAGCTTGAGGAAGATGCTAATGTGCTGGAGGCAATGGTTTGCAGCAGGCTAGGTTGGGATTTGTGTTCTGGAAGATACCCTTTGGAGTGAAGGGCTTTAGGCAGATGGACGAATGAATCCTGCCAGGCAGAGTTGGCCTAAAAGTCTTGACTGTACCCATTTTCTCATGTTTGATATTTCCCCCAACACATTGGTTTCCACATACAGAAGCAATAACATAAACATCAGTGGCTGATTGTAGCTGATATAAATAATGCAATAAAATTGCCGTGATTTCGTGTGTTTATTCTTCAGGCCCGTCTGACTGGTAATTTGGGAAGAAGCCTGGTGTTTGTGAAGATGGCTGCCACGCCTAATGAAACTGGACTGAAAAACTAATAATAGAACTGAAGTAGGACCCGCACTGCCTTCTGTGGGATTTTGACGAGCGATGCAAGGACACAAACGCATCATCTGTGCCGAAAGGCAATAAACACCAGCCCCCCTTCATTCCCCCACCTGCTCACTGCCCCTGTCTGCCCTCCTGTCCCCCCGTCTGATCTCACAAAACGTGGGTTCTTCCTGTGTTAACTAGAAATGCCTTTGACTGTCAGTCAGATGCCATGTCAGTCCAGTCCTGTGAGTGGACTGCACCTGGACCAAATAAGGATTTTCTGTCACGCTTACCCACGACATCACGGTTGGTGCATAAGCAGACGCCATACGGTCACGTCCACAAGCTAAGGTCATTTTTGCAGTTAGACTGGACGTCAGTTGGAGTGATGCTACCCTTGGAGTGTTTAAGGGCCCTGCCCAGTCCCTTATTCTCGACTCTGGTTATGTTGTCGCCAAAGTCTCAATGGTAGCTGCCAGTAAAAATGAAGGGGATTTATACAACGTATAAATTGCTTTTTTGCAGTTTGATATATTGTGATGTATGAAGAATCTGAAAGGTGTTGAAGTTGGACCCTGTGGGTTATCAGCTGATCATTTCTCATGTCGTTTCTGTTGTATTGGAAGGACCATGAATTTGCCTTTATCGTTTTCCCCTGTGATTTGGTTAATAGTTGCCATGGGTACATTAACTGAGATTTCCCCCCCTCTCTCCATGAACTGATGTGGGGGAAAAAACCCACATGACTTGTCACAAAAACTTCTGCAGATATAGTGCATCTGGGGACATGGTCAAAGACTTTGATAACCAGGCTTTTGTGGTTCATTTAAATGTTCTTCCTGATATTAGCAATTCACACTTACTGGGGATTACATCTTGGGCATGATGAATTAACATGTTATCACTTTTCAGGCTATTAAGTTGAGGTGATGTAGCTGTGTGCATCATTAAATGACACAACGTCCTGTTTTTAGATAATGTGCCTCCTCATTAGTCTGTTCACAGTATTAACACTATAGATACTTTTGTTTTTAATTGAAACTGATTCTATAGTGCCAGGGTGTGAAACCTCTATAACTCTTTTTGCCAGGTATTATCAAGCTGAATGGTACTGTAATAACAGAACCGGAGCAGGTGAAGGAGGCTCCTTCAGGAATGGAGGAGAGCAACAGATAGTTTAATCTGGAAGTATTTGACTCCAAGATGAACAGCCAGTATAAACAATTGGTAGAAGATTAGAAGGAAACATGCTTGAATGGTGACACACATGAATGGTGAATACATTTTTGTCCAGTATTTCTAACGATTTATAATAGGGTACAACTTTGGTCAGTGCAGACAGTGACCAGTGTCAGATCTTTACATCCAGAGGGTCTCTCTGCTCCTGGGTCTGTAGGGGTGAAATGTAATCAAACTCTTAAATATTTTTACTATGTAAAAAGTCTACTTCCATTGAACTGATGTCAAACCCCTTCCCTCTCATCAGACCTTGGGTTGATCACACTTGAGTAAATGGAACTTTCACTCATGCTTTGTGTTTTTCAGAACCACTTTGAAAGGGACCGTAAACTTAGTCTAATTTATACATGTCATGTTCAATATTTTCCTTAAATGACACATGGACTTTTTAAAATACTTTGCTGGCAACTATCCTGTGAAACTTTTAAAAGTAGTTTACATTTAATTTGTGTGTGTGTGTGGTTTTTTTTTTTTGTGTTCTCTCCCTCATACAGATTGTACCTGAATTACTGATAGAGCATTAAGAAATTTGTTTGATTTAATGTCAATAAAGCATTTACTGCCTAGCGTTCAAACAATAGATTCATTTTTCTGCATCTTAATGCTGGTGGGGTCATTATGTAGAATTATGGGTATGTTGTCTAGGCTTCAGTGTTAGTTAAATGGTCGTGAAGTTTGCCACATGGTGGCTCAGTGGGTCACAATGCATGCTCATAATTTCCAGTGCCGCCTCCAATCTGTGCTGGAGTGCATGGTCTCCCTCCTGATGGTTTACTTTCCTCCCTCAGTCCGAAGATATTCAGCCGGACAGCAAGACACCTAAATAAGCCGTCCTGTTTGCGGGAGCCCAAGGAAGAGCTAACTGCAGTTTTATGAATAACACATGGTGGTTTGGGGCTGCGTGATCATGCCTGTGAGCTACACCACTACCAGCAACTGCCTTATTCACATTTTGCTTATAGCCCCAAACATTCCTACAGTTATGGGGTCTCTCAGCTGCTGTCAGAAAAGGCTTTACGGCATAATTTCAGCTAAAGGATGGTGAAACTCATTAGCCCCTACTTAACTCACTTGTCATACCAATCGAAACTACTTAGATGGCTACTGTCTTAATGCTGTCAAGATGCAATGTATTCGGTATAGAGCACTTAGATGTGGTTTTCCTATTTTTTTTTTTATTTATTTCTTCTCTTTCCCATCACCTATGCCTTTTTCCTCCACGTTTGAGTACTTCTGCTTGCTGTATGTTTTCAGTGAAGTCTTTCCTTCATTTGTCCCTCCCGGTGCGCGGAGACAAAGCCTCGTTTGGGGCTTTAACTTGTGCCGCAGCTTCTGCTTGCACTTGCCAGGAGGGCAGCAATAATTACAACCCTTAAAAAAAGAAAAATAGGTTTTTTTGCTGAAGTTTAGAACTGGGTCCTAATTCACTACTGTGTATATCAGATAAAGTACAGTGAAACAAACAGAACTGATTGAGACATTTTATTTTGGTACAAAATAAATACAATTTCTCTCAATAACCAGATCCCATACAGTAACCATCTCTCAGGGATACTGAGTAATGCTCGGGTGCAAAATCAGCTTTGGTAGGCTACCAAAGGAAAAATGTAGTAAAGTATAGTTAAAACTGATGAAAAGCAAAAAAGGATGGGGGGGGGCAACATAACATTAAGTGTTTATAAGAATACTGTACTAAATACACACAAATTAAATCTTAATAGTGAGTGTGAAACACGGAACTCAGACATGTGCATAATGTATACATACCAACAGGTTTATGTTGCGTGATAATAGCGTGATAATGTATTATAATGGAAAATCCCATCACTGGTAAACAAAAAATTATAAAGGGTTCCACCTGATTTTAGTCTCCTGCTATGCACCGTTTACCAGGCAGTTCACTGGACAGAATACTGGTTACACACACTAAAACTACTCAGTGGCAGAGATCTGCTTAAAAAAAATCCAACAGGACTATCTCTTGGTTGCAAATTCATGAAAAAGAGTTGCAGTTTTACCCATCAGGGCTGCACTGGCACTGTTTCAGTAAGCATCACCCATAAACGTTAGCTTTTCAAAGACAGTATCCTGATATACTCTGACCTACAATCGGACTGACTTCCGAAGTACAATCTCAGGAAAACTATGAGGGCTATTAGATTACTGCATATTGTGCTCTCAGGATATTTATCTTAAAACTCTGCTATAGATTATATAGGGTAACTATAATTCCAACACTTGACAGTATGTACACTTTCATCTTGGGATGCAATTTAATTAAACCCAACATTCACTCTAGATACAGCAGTAAAATATCTTCTACGTAAATTGGCACAAATATCCAGCCATGTGGAATTATGAGACCAGCAAAATGGAGGTGAAGTAATGTGCATAAATATAAAAAATTTTTGCTATTAGAGATACTGTCATTATTTAGCCCAAACAAAGGCAGACTTTCACCCTGAACTCTGTTTATGCAGATCTGCTTTTGAAAAAAAACTAATTGAAATATAGCTTTTTAAAAAGATCTAGATGTTTACAGCCTCAGAACCTCATATACAGTCATTACAATTCCCAAAATGCTAACCAAAGAAAACCGTTTAAATGACCTCCATTAAAAGTAAATACAGCGGGCAGAACGCGAATAAAAGCAGTGTGTGACTGTACGGCCTCTGACCTACGCGGCAGACGGCGGGTGGGAGGCTGGTCACTCCCCGCCTAAGCCGGCGGCTTCTTGAACGCGCTCCAGGCGTGGAAGCAGCGGGTGAAGCAGTGAGGCTCATTGCCTTTTCGCACCAGGCGCAGCTTCCTGGGGTGCTCAGTGTCCTTTGTCCTCATATGCTGGATGTAGACCTGAGGCAGGCAGGGTCAGAGGTCAGATAAGGTAAAACAGCACAGACAGCTTTTAAGTCTTGGGGTTTGGTCTCACCTGGCAAGCCTTCAGGCTCAGTTTAATCTCCACCTGACTGGTTTGAGTACCAACCCACATGTACACCTGCACATCAAAGAAGGAGAATATCAAATTAGAACTTATCATTAAAACACAACATCTAGTGCATAAATACCCACAGAAACCACATTCACATGCTTATCATTCATCTATAAAAACACAGGCTGCTTGTGACCCACCAGCTTATTTTTAGCCAATCAAGCAAAATCTCATTGAATTTTCAAAGCGGGAGCCACTGACCTCTTGTCCGTTGTCCAGAAGCATGATGTCATCATCGGCGAGGTCATCCTGACAGAAGTCCGAACACTTCTCAGACACGGCGAAGAATCCTTTCTCGTTTGAGCACCTGGCACAGAACCCAGAGTCACGGAGTGTCATGCCATTCAAGGTAGCCTTGAATATTCAAGCCTTTTCTGTGATCACTCCATGAGGAAAGCCATGTCATTTAACCACTGACAGCTCACATGTTCGACAGGTACCTGAAGAGCCTGGCGTATTTCATGTAGTCGGCATCTTCGTCATAAGGCTTCTGGGAGCCGATCCCCACCCAGAAGAAGTTTTCTGGCTCCTCGCCCTCGTTGATCACCTACAGGCATGACCCCAGTCACGTTAATCGCAGTCCAGCACACGCTGCGACTACTTCATGTGGAATCCAGCTTTCAGGAGCTTTGTCACATGTTTCTGCTTTACCTGTTTGCTGTAGCTGTCATCAAACATGCAGTTCATGATATCCTCCGCTAGTTTGGCCTCGTCCGGATCCGCAGCTCGGCCCACCCATGTGTACACTATACCCTGGTTATCTGTGCTCTCGAACGGCACCTAAATCAAGAGTTTATTTCAATTCAGCATGAACACAGAGCACCAAGTTAAAATAAATAAAATGTGGGAATGCTAGCTTTAGAAAAAGGGGGCAGGTTTCTGTGAACGTAAAGACTGAAAAGCACTTTGTTTCCCGTGGCTGTCACTAACCAAAGCCGACGATTCCCTGCAGGACTCTTGCTTCCCAGCGACGGCACATGGATGCGCTGTAATGTTAGTGTGTGGCCTGCGGGGCACGGCTCAGAGAGAGAGGCCTTTGCATGCCTTGGCCCGTAACCAGAGGCAGCCAGGAAATAAGAACCACCTGCCACATTCTTCAGGTTTACTTTAGAGACGACCCCATGAATTAAATAATGATTAGCATCGAGCTCTGCAGGGAGAGCTGCACCTCCTCCATACAAATAAAACAATCTGGAAGTCATGATTCAATTTTTGAAAACATATACTTGTCTCTCCCACATATTTCCTGGACAGAAGTTCAAATTCAGTTCGATAAGTTTGCATTGCTGGTGTCACAAGTGTAATTTATCTTATTTTCTCCCGTTCTCATGAGAGCGGAAATTAAAAATCACTGCAGAATAACATCACACTGTTGGATTCCTTGTTACAGGATCCTGGCATTTGTCGAAATATTTTAAAACAGTTGCAGCAGGACTATCCCTGTTTATGAAACACCCCCAGGTCGTAATAAACAGGGAAGCTAAACTTACGTCCTTATACTAAACTGTACAATACAAGGTCAACTAGCTAACAATTATTTTATTTAACATTATTTCAAGGAAACTCATTCATGTCAGTAAATACTTCTCAGATAATCGCGTGGCCAGACTCCTTAAGTGGTCTATCATGCGGGTGTAAAATCCATACATGACAAGCAAACATGTAACAAGGACATTGTTAGTCCAGCTTGCTAATTTTCCTGAACATTTTTGCCGTTAGGGGTCTTAAAGAGGCAGAGAGCTCCCCTCGCCTCCAAATGACCCACTGCTGGAACACAACGTGGCAGGATGTCCATCTCTAACCCAGCGATTAGCTTCACAGTCACTACTGCAGGCTCTACCGGCGCTTCGGCACAGCAGCATACATTTTATCCAGGCATGCTGCCAGGGGATCAAAACTCCATATTGTGTTGAGAACTGAGGAATAGTGAGATAATAAAAAATTTTTAAAAAAAACACGTCCTCAGAACACAGGGAGCCTCACCTTTAATATGAAGCAGAATTCTGAGTTGAGGTTGCTGGAGTCTGTGGCAATCTGGATTGTCCTTAGGACATAAAATCAAAGAGGATCAATAAATGTTATACCAAGGAGTCAAGTTTTCCCACTTATTTAAATACATTTTACTACGATAGCAGAAGGCATGGGTAATTACATTTCAATTTCCACAATACAAATGCACTCTCCAAAGGCTAGTGTTACTGCGAGAAGGAACCATGGCCACTGCCTGCCTTAGGAGGAAGAATGTCGGGGTTAAAGTCATTCATCCCCTTCCCCTCCCTATATTGGTACGGCCCAACGTTTCAGCCCCTAGCAGAGCACAGTCAATGCCAGTCAAAACCGCCAGTCTTATCTCAACTTCACAGCAGAAATTGGCCACTTTATTTTCAGGGCAGCTTTTGTTTTGCATTTCAGTTTGCACCACTGAAGAGAGTAAGTAAAAAGCAATTATAAACTTGCCAGTTCCTGTATTTTGACAAGTTTATAATTGCTTTTTACTTACTCTCTTCGGCATTTTGCTGGATTTTGTGCTAAATCAAAACAAGCTGATTGAAGCATTTTTTGTGTGGTTTGGATTGGGTCGTGATTCTATGGCTTAAAATCCGACATCCAGATGCTCTCTGCAAACGTTATATAACCTTCTTGCTTTCTGAAATGTTTCGTATTTGTGTAGGGTCAATCTTTTCACGTTATAAAGAAGTGGTTTGCCGCTTTCCTCTGCCTGTTTGCGAGTATTTCTCATATTTTACAAGACATGCCAACACACCTATAGTTGTATAACTGTAGCCCTCATTGACTGAGGAAATCCTTGCTTCCTGCTGACAGGTCCTCCAGCTGGTGGGAGGCGCTCTTGCTTACCTGGTGCAGAGGGCGCTGCCATTAGTCCTGATGTGGTACAAGCTGGGCTGGATGTTGTCATCCTTCAGCTTTCTCTTTCCTCTGTGGATGATGAACTTCCTCTTGAAGTGAGACAGAAACTTGAGGTTCTCCTGCTGCTGAGTCTTCCGCACGACCTGGGTGTAAAGACAGATTTGTGTGTCTATGGCAGCGTGAAACACGCCCCTTAGGGGTGGACTGAGGCGTACACCGACTTGTGTTCGAGTTTTAGGCTTCTGTAAAGGTTTCTTAGCAGAATGCAGAAAAGTGCAGCAAAATCTGACAAGGAAGTTTGGTGCGTCATCGCCCCCTGCTGAGCGAACGCAATACTGCAGCTTAATTGCATCATCTGGTCAGCATTATTTGCATGTGCAAATATGCTGCAACACAAAGGAAAGGCTTCACATGGAGCTATTAGAAGACACGTGCTGACCTCCAGTTTACCAGGGAAGAGGCTCTCAAACTTCTTTTGCAGGGTGAAGGTGAACGTGAGCCAGCCCATGTTTGAGGCCTCACGGCCCTGCCAGAAATAGACCACACACTGGAAGTCCTCCTCTGGCTGTTTGTCTTCATCCTCTGCCTCATCATCCCCTTTCTCTCCATTCTTCTCCTGGTCCTCCTCGTACTCCACGGGCACCCAGTACCTGCAGAGAAAACAGCGTGTTAACCAGGCCCATCCTACTCCGCTAGCTTCAGTGTTGATGGGTATGTTCCCTACTTCATATGAAGAACTCTCAAAGTGACAAATGCATTAGTGAAAACTGGGTCAGGAACAAGGTGTGGTACTAACATATGAGACATGCAAGTTGGGAAAGGATGGAAAGCACAGGGAGAGGATTCTGAGTGGGAGAGGACACCAACCGAAATGGTGGCGGCCTAATGGTTAGGGAAGCGCACTTGTAATTGAAAGATTGCTGGTTCAAATCCCTGAGCAGCAAAGTACCACTGAGGTACCCTGAGCATGGTACTGCCCCAAAGCGCTGAATTAGCTGCAACCTGCTTTGTCACGATGTCACATATGGGTCAAATGCACATTTCGTTGTTGTGCACTGTGTGTCGTGGTGTGAGAAAAATGACAACGAATCACTTTCACTACTATAAGAACATAAGAAATTTACAAACGAGAGGAGGCCATTCGGCCCATCGAGCTCGTTTGGGGAGAACCTAACTAATA
>JAODLD010000101.1:24794949-24834741 GCA_026781065.1 Mormyrops boulengeri | reverse complement strand
TTAACGCTACGTCTTCTAACACAGAACTTATGAACGACGTAGCGTTAAGAAGGCTTCGAGAAACTCACCCCTGGTTTGTAGCCAGGGGGCTGCCTGTATAACTGGTTCACAATTATTTAACTTTATCCAGCATACATGAACCACAAATACTGCTCCATAAACAGCAGGATAAGGGTTAGGGTTGAAATGTTGAAAGACTTTACCCTGAGACATGGTAGGCTAGACAGTTCTCCATGTAAAGTTGTCAGGCTGTTGTGGCTTACTGACAAATGTTCCTTCATTCAGAAAAAAAGAATACCGCTTAATTAAAACAATGACAGACTTTGTGCATTAATACTAAGCAATGACTCTTCAATAAACAATTATTAAAATACAGTGAATAGTGATACAATCAGAATAAATGAATGTGCAGACGTTACCAATTTCTGAAGAGATGCCAATTCCTCTGGGAGATAGCAGAGTCCGGTTTTATTGAGCTTCAGCCATCGTAAGCTTGTCATGGACCTCACGTGTTCAGGAAAATAACCTCCCTAGAATCAAAACAACGTAGAAAAATTTGAAAAAGCGTTAAACCAGCGACATTTTATTAAAGCCATATCCAAATTATGATGCACAGCCTTCAACACACCAAGGATTATACCCCAAAGTGAATTAACACGATAACCAAACATTTAAGATAGTCTGGCAACACCGTCAGGATTATATTTTGACTGAATTTGATGCAACATTAAAGACTGACAACGAGAGACTGAGCCAGCAACATTCGACTGCAAAAAGGGATTAACTAGATGGACAGCTCGTATCGCAAAAACTGCTATGTCTGGTCATCTAACACGTTATTATTAAATGTGAAAAATAGCTCTTTACCTACCAAATACTACCAATGGGATATATATGTGCGATGACTAAACAGGAAATGATGAATTATAAGAAGCAGAAATAGGAACCAACGGCAGCTTCTCGCACATAGGAACTTTCTCTAGCTACTTAGTTAGTGGACTCGTTGGGTAAATTACCAACAATGTTAAATAACAATATAAACCCGATTTAGAAACACGTTAGGTACAGGTTTCTCTTTACAAAAGCACCCTTTCCGTACAATTAGCCAACTACGCTAGCTCAACCGCTAGCAGGGCAGCGACAACCAGCCTCGGGCCGACAGCTGGGTCACTTTACCCGCCACAATATCGCATCTTTAACAAGGCGACAAGATGATTTAATTCGCTTACTTTGAAGTCATTTCCACTGAGGTCTACCCCCCTGATGAAGGGAAGAACTCCGGTAGCCGCCATGGCAGTCCGCTGCTCGACGTCAACCTGTTTCTATTCCTGGGCGTGTTCCGGAGTTCGTACGGTCGGCTACATGAGGATCGAGCAGCGCCAGCTGCACCGCGAAAGGAACCACAGGCTCCCCCTTCCACCGGGCACAGAATGGTACGACCCGGAACACGTGACCGGTTTCATTTACACCCTGCACTTCGCCGTGGTGGGAGGGCAGAGGTAACGCAATCCAGCTGTTTGTTTGGTTTCCAATAGAAATTCCAGAAAATTATTAGACGTCTGATAGACTTAAGAACGTGACAGTTATACATCACTAACGTGATATACGTATTTCATAGTTTCCCCTCGGTGAAAATCAAGACAAGTATTTACTTGCATTTATGTGCCACCAATGTGCTTCTTTGAAGGATGTTGACACGTGTGCACTTTAGCATTTTATATTGACTGACATAGATGTTTTAATCACCCCCTCATTGTTATCTTGATATGGATTATTAATTTAAATCCCGTATTCTGAACTCTGATTTATCCCTGCAAAGTCAAGCTGGTCGCCGTACTGCGCATGTAGGGTCGGGGGATCGTGAGAGCCGTGAGTGGTTTTTTTTAGACGTTGGTACACGTCTTCGGTCCCGCCCATCAGCCCGATGTCCGTCCATTTAGGGAGGTGCGAACTGCAGCGTCCCTTGCTCTGATTGGTCCGTTCGGTTGTCGGTAAATTCGGCCTCTGGCCTGCGGTCACTGCGTCGAGACGCCGGAGTTGGGAGGGTATCGCAACTCTGGAGGAAAATTAGTCAAACATAAAAACTTGGTGTCAGATCTAAGATGTCATCCTTTCCCTAAAACAAAGAAGGTATGTTATAGATTTATCAGACATTGACGCAAATCGTTGTTGTTCCCATAGAAAAGATTATGTAAGCTTAATTAACTAGCAGGCTAGTCGTTATAGTAGTTTTTTAAACGCCGAGTCTAACCGCCATACTAATTAGATATTTACCAGCTGTATTGGTGCTATTTTAGAAAACAGCGGCCGGTTAACGTATGTCGCTAATAATGCGCATGACCTGGTTGGCACGTACGTCAGCAGCAAACCAGCTAGTTACGGCTCGTTGTCACGGCAGCTGGTATACTAAATACATGGCTTGCAGTGTTTTGGATCTATCAAGCATAGTGTAATTTACTGACTTATTTACCAACGTAGGTATCTAGTTAACTCGCTAACCACATAACACTGTAGCATGTTATCATACATGCCAATATTTCGTTTTTAAAGAACAGTGTCTAGTTCAGGTGGTCGTAATTGTAAGTATGGTCTGTTGCTAGTTCCTAGGAACCAAGTAACCAGTGACACTATGTCAGCTGTCATGGGATAAAACATTCCCAATATCCTTAATGGTAAAACGAACGTTATCTATATCTTGGAAGCCAAATAATAACCGTTAGGGTAAAGGGTAAAGGTTGAGAAGTGGAGTTGCCAGGAAAATGTTATTAATGACTCGGAAAATGTTATATTAAGCCAGGATATCCAAGTCCTGGAAAGGGGGACCTGGTTTCTTCTCTACGTTTTTTTAAAAAGATTTCATAGACTTTTTACAAACTCATCATATAGACTTTACATGTTTTAAATGCTCCTTGCCCAGGCGCTCATGATCTATTCAGACAAATCAAGTTGAATGTTTATTACTAATCACCTCATCCAGATTGGTCACTTTAATAGTTTAGCACTGTCCGTATTTTAAATGAGGGGGGAAAAGTTTGAAAATCATTCAGTATCTTTAAGTGTGTTATTTACTTTGGACAAGCCTTACCTAATAACTATGCAGCAGAGTCTGTAAGGCTCCTTGCATGTGCCCCTGAATTCAGAAGCTGTTTCTGAAGGTGGGACAGAAAGCATGGATGAGCATAGTGTCCGATGACAGCGCCATAGATTCTCATGGTGGATCCCATTGGATCAGTCAATGCCAAGGGATCTGTCAAGATTGATTGTGGGGGACCTGAAAACCTCAAGGACAAATTAAGCTAGTTTAAAACACAAATGGCAAATATTGTTTGACGATCACATCTAGATATCTTGTTATACATTTGTTTTGTTTTACATTTGTTTGTTTTTTTTAGTTTTGTTTTGCACTAGTAGTGTAACATTTTATCTATTAATTTTGCTAAATATTGCCTATGTGCAGGTAACAATGACTCTGAAGCCCTGATTCGAGTATCATGTACCAACCAAAAAAATATTGGGTGGGGGGGGGATAGAGGGTAACAGAGCCTGCATGTAGGATAAGACTTTTATTGATTTTCACTTGCCTGTTATTTTGTCACTAGGCACAAATATATTTCTGTCCTGGGTGACTTGGATAGGGATTCCATCTTCAGTAATCTTAGTGGGAATAACACAGCAAAATTAAGAACTTCCAAATCTGTCCAAATAAATTGACACTCTTCCTGATTGGCTATAAGTATTTTATCATTGTCTATCACATGTTTGCCATTCTGGCTGTACAAATAAGAGCAGTTCTTTAGTGAATTTAATGTAAAAGTATGATATGTTTAAACATGGGATAATCATGTGAATGTTGCCTACTTGGCTAAACATCTTTGATCTTTGTGAGGGTTATCTGTAGTTCTGGATGAAATGGTTCATATGAGAATTAAATGCTGGAATATACATTAATTAAGCATCTGGTCTTTCTGTCTACAGATTGTACTGTATAACTAAAGAATATACTGTTCTGTTTGATTTACAAATGATAAATGATTTTAAAATGTTACCATGATCTGTTTTGATTCCCAAAAATAGTTACCGATCACCTCTTTAAAGAGGTTTATTGCTAACCTTCAGGCAGCATAAGCCTGGTAAACTGATATCAATGTTTGAAATTGTACTTAAGTTTCAAGAAAGATATATTTTTGTTCTTCCCACAGTTTTAAGTCACTGTTGTTATATAAATTTACTTTATAAATAAGGAGGTAGAGTTCACATTAGCTTGGCTTGTCATTTTTCTCTTTGGTGACCTTTTAAACTCTGGAGTACTGATGCTTAATTTGCATTCCAAGGTAAACTTATCTCTGGGTGAGCTATAGAAATTATCACCTATGGCCATGCCCAGCCAGGCATCCTCTGACTGTCTAAAACCCATGAAAGTCTATTTCAATGAATTTCTAAACGCGAGCAGTTTGTCATAGGTGGAGAAGCTGAGCCATAGGGCGGCATTATGATTCATCCCACAGGGCATGTAAATCTTCAGTGTGTATCGCTTTGGAGCGTTTCACTATTTGTTGAACTTCTGGTTATATAATATTGTGGTAATGTAAACTACCGTTCTTCTGGTATGAAATTCAAGGAGGTGGTTTATTGTAAAAACATCTGTTGCTTGACTGTGTCAGCCTTACAGGAGATTGTTTTGTAATGCCAATTATTGTAATTGACGTAACTTGCAAACGTGACCTTTCAAAGTCTACATGCTTATTTTCTTGGTTGCCTGACTAAGCTTTCAAAAAGTTTGCCAGCACGTCTATGGTAATATTCAGAGTAAGCTAAGGCAATTAGTGAAAGGAGCCTACAGTTGAAATGCTTCTGCCTGTGGGCACTGTCAGCTGTTCCGTGATACAGGATATTCATGTGTGCATGCACTCAATCTGCAGGGAAGATGAACCATCAGGGAAAGAGGCGGGGCGAGGACGGCTTTGCCACTGTGATTGACTTCTTGCTGGCCAATGCCCGGTTGGTGCTGGGGGTAGGCGGAGCAGCAGTGCTGGGAATAGCCACCCTAGCTGTCAAGCGGGTAAGTAAACCTGAATAGGTATATCAGGCAGCTATAAAGAACCTAACAAGGGTCACCGAGAGAGTTTGCATTAGGTGGTATGTGTGCTGGCATTGAGGAGACCCCCTGAAAGAGCACAAATTCTGATGTCGCAGCTGATCGAACGTGCCGGCAGAACCCCGGAAGACGAGAAGGCGGATCAGAAGGCGATGGACAGCTGGGAGGAGCTGAGCCTGGTCAGTGCCTCTCCGAAACTGCTGAAGAAGGGTATCGAGGGGGTGGTCATGAAGCAGATCGTGGCTGCAGCTAAGGCCCAGAAAGGTACGTCTCAAGTTCAGATCGCATGTCTTGCACAGGAATAACAGTCCAGTCAGGATTTTTTTTATTATTATTGGGTAGGAACACTGCAGGGAAAGAGTCTAATTATCAGATCAGATTTGCTTCTGTGTCGGGAATAATGAAAGGAAACATTGTGCTCTGACCTCTTTTCTGCTTTCCAGCAGAGTTAAACAGGCCCGTTAGTTTGGCAGAGAAGCCCAAGGCTGCAGAAAAGAAGGGGCTCCTGTGCCTCACTCTTCAGGAGAAGTTACAGCGATACTATCAGACCCAGGTGGTTCTCTCCGCAGAGGACGTGAGCCGGGCCCAGCAGCAAGCTTTGGACATCTGCACAGAAATCCAGGGCTTCCTGCACTCGAAGCACCCTGACATGCCCCTGGGAGACATGCATTTGGGTGGCTCCTTGTTGGACGATTTTCAGGTCATGGCTGCAGACCACGCCTGCCTCCTGGTGCCCTTGCAGGTGGAGGACTCTCTCTGGGCGCTGATTCCAGGAGAGGAGACGATCCTCGGAAACCCCCAATTCTGGATGGTGCGTCGAAAGAACCTGGAGTACTTTCCACGTGGGCGAAGTTTCTGGGACAGGTTCTTAGTGGGAGGCTACCTTTCCTCGAAGCTGATCACCGAAGTCCTTAACAAGACTGTGATGGAGACCATGAACTGGCCGTCAATCAGCAGCACACTGGAGTGCCAGGTAAGGCCGGTTATGGGGTCCCAGGAGCTGAAGCTGGAGGTTTTGGACCAGAACAGCAAGCTGTACATCAGCATCCTGCCCACCGTGTGTCTGAATAACACCATCCTAACTGCTCAGCTGGAAATCACTGGCAATTTTGACAACTTATGGTACCAAAGCTTTTACACCTCTGAGACTGCTAAGCTCGCCGAACTGGACGAAAAGGACTGTGGTGTTCGAAAGAAGTGTGTGAAAACCCTGAAGGCGGTGTGCAAAAACAACCCCGCATTGAGGAAGCTGTCCGGACGACACCTGATAAATCTCATTTTACATCTCAGTGAAAAGGAATCCGATTGGACAGAAGCTGCTTTTGCCGACAGGTTTCAACAGGCAATCAAAGAGATGATTGGCTACCTTGAAATATGGTGCCTTCCCAGTTACTTTAAAGAGAATGTGAACTTGTTGTCTGAGTTTTCTGAGGAAGAAATTGATGAAATGGGTTTTATGTTGTACTGTGCCGTCTCTGAACCTGAGGTCCTGCTCCAAGCACTATAGCTCTTTGAATATGTGTTCATTAAAAACCTTTAAAACTGTGTCCCCTAACAAATGTTCACCTAAATAAAATTTAAATCTATATTTTTTTAATTTCGCCAAGTTGAAATGTAAATTTAAGTTCTTTTGTTTACTGATTTTTTTTTTCTTTTCTTAGATGAATTTCTTTTTTTTTTAGGTCAAGCGTCTTGTAGATGATACTGTGGAAATAATTGAAAACAAATTGTTTTATGATATAATGTTGCATAACGACTTTTCTTGCTACGTTCATCTGGCAGTTGATTTTCATTTAAATGCCGCACAAAATCACCACTCTGTGCACTTTATTGTTCTTTATATGTTTAAAGCTCCTTGATTTAAATTGGGGGAATGTATCCTTTTCATTCCTGTCCTTCAGGCAAACAGATTTACGTAACATATACGAAATGTTTGACTATTGCACATACATTTGTAAAATTAAAAATCTAAAATTCTTGTTTTCATGTACCACAGAAGTAAGTTTAAAAAAAAAAAAAAAAGCGTGTTCATCAGAACCAAGTGTCACCAGTCCATAATTTTATTCAATGTTTTAATTTTCATTTAGTAATTAGTAGTGCACAAGTGAAACACCTCTGCTTAACTGCAGTCATGGTAATATAGTAACACCATTCATGCACTATTAAAATGTACTATTGTATTGCACTTGGCTGGGAGTGTGTCATTCCCATTACAGCATCAGGATAGCCACTGTTTATAGGAAACAACAATGTTTTTTTTTAAGGTGTTACATTAAATCTGGAGGGGCCTTGTAAAACATTTTAAGTAAATTTCCAACAAACACAGTTTGAAATTCTTTTTCAGTTTTCAATTTCTTTAGAAGAATAGACATTGAGGAAAGAAATTTATCATATACCCGGAAGGTAATTAAAGGGAGGATGTATCTGTAAGAATAACACTAAAGAATAAAGCAGATGAATAGTAATAGTCTGATTTCATCTCTTTTCTGTCGCAAAACGTTGCCAGACAGTGACTAAGGCCGTGATGAACGCAAAACAATCCTTGCTGATTTTTGTATATAATAATGTGCATTTTTGTAGTCGCACGAATGTGTCCCGCAATGATGGGTTAGTGCTTATTGGTAAACAATTTAAAGCAACGAAAGCTGCAAAATGGAAGAACAACTTTGACGTTTTAGGCTATAATCCTATGTGTTCCGAGAAAGAGTGAAATTCTAGCACTGTAGTTGCAGGGTAGGGGTGGGAGGGGCAGATGCGTGGACAGACAGTAGGACAACTGTGCAAATAAAGGACAAAACAGCAGTGCAGTAAAAGAAACAAAATAAAATAAGTAAAAGCCGCTATATAATAAGTGTTATTTCACCGGTCAGTAGGATGCATGCCAGCTTCTTTTGGTGGCGTGCCGTCAACCAGCGATGAAATTTATCCAAACATGAAGTCTAAAATAATTTGACTGGACTATTTAATCCCGAGTCCCTTTCAGCACCCTGCATGCTCGCTGGGTCTTTTCAAAGTCAGGATGCGGCGTAGTAAATAAAATCGGCCGTATGTTTTGCTAGATTTCACAGAGAGATGGCGAACAGCAATGACTAGCAAGAAGCGTACGGCTTACCGACTGGCCAAGACCAGGGACACAGCCCCTTCGCTGTGTCTTTAAGAGCTGACGTCAGTCCGCCAAAAATTAATTATTAATTATTAACCCTTTCCCGTCCTGTCAAAATAAACCATGGGCGTAGATCGGGTAAGATAGGATGTTTGCTATCCGATCTCGGATCAGTGGGATGTATTGAAATCACATTTTGAGAGTTAAGACTAAGAAGGTGAAATTGACTCTGCATCAGCTGTCAGGGGCAAGGAAGTAACTAAAGACACCATATGCTATGATCGGTTATCTAAATAAATATTACAGAAAAATGATCACAGATAACTAAAACATATATGTTTAATATTTTTAATGTTACAGGTATTAGCTTGTGGTGTGGTATTTTGACTTTGCAATAAAATATAAATAAGAGAGGAGTGCGCTTGGTACTTCCTTGTTGCAAGGTTGTCACATGGCTAAATATGGCTGATGATCTCCACCGCTGGCTTCAGATGTGCTTCGCTCCATTTTCGCTGTCGTCTCACCGTCACATACGCTTTCTGCATTAAATTTGATTTGGAGAGGGTGGGACGCAGAGGAGGAGATACCGCTAACTACGGCGCCTTACCTTCGGCAAGTCAGTAACACGGCACATCTCTTATTTTCTTGTTCGCGTTGCCGTAAGATGACACAGTGTTGCTGATCGTTTTGGCTGGGCAATAGCGTTTATTAATAGCGTTGAAAGGAGAAACACTGATCACCTCACAGATGGCGTAAACGTATAAGCGCTTGTTGAAAGGTCCGAGTGTGTTATATTCAATTTTTAAATTCTGTATTATGCTCTACTCGTTACAGTGGACATTGAACATAGCGAATATGTATGGAAGTGCAGCTGTCTCTTGACAGTGTTGAAAACATGACTGGTGACTGCAAAAAGACAGCAGGATAACTGTTTATCCATGCCATCTACACAGAAATAGAAAATATGATTGGCTCCCCCGACTTGGTGGCATTTACCAAAGAAAATGATTTTGGAGATACCAATGTAGATAATTCTCTGCTGCCAGAGGAGTTCAACGTGCCTCCGTTCCCTTATTCTGAAAATGAAAATCCGTGGTCAAAGACTTCTTATGCGAAATTTACCAAGGATTTCATTCTCATCTCAGAGTTTTCCGAGCAGGTCGGCCCACAGCCTTTACTTACTATTCCAGATGGACCTAAGGTTTGTGGCACATTTGATCTCAATTACTTCTCCCTGCGTATCATGTCTGTAGATTACCAAGCCTCCTTTGTGGGACACCCCCCTGGATGTAGCTATCCAAAACTTAACTTTGTGGAGGACTCCAAAGTTGTGCTCGGAGATTCAAAGGAAGGTGCTTTTGCGTACGTGCACCATCTCACCCTTTATGACTTAGAAGCTCGGGGCTTTGTCAGGCCGTTCTGCATGGCGTACATTTCAGCCGATGAGAGGAAGATAATGCAGCAGTTTCTAGAGCTGTCCGCTGAATTCTCCAAAGCGTCCGAGTGTTTGAAAACTGGAAACCGGAAAGCTTTCGCAAATGAGATTGAAAAGAAACTCAAGGACCTGGAATATACCCGAGCCATCCTACATAAGGAAACCGAATTACAGAAACAGAACAATGGCTGCTTTTCCACTCAAGCAATAGAAAAAGCGAATGAGTTAGCCAACGTCGAAAAGTCTATATATGAGCATAAAGATCTGTTGAGGCAAATTACTTCCTACCCAAACAGAAAAATGAAAGACCCCGACTTTCTTCCCTATGATTCAGAAAATATAGTTGAGTCAACTGACTTAGGTCAGGACCCTGTGAATGACTCCAAACCTCTAGGT
The DNA here is from genome assembly GCA_026781065.1 of Mormyrops boulengeri. Taxonomy (NCBI): domain Eukaryota; kingdom Metazoa; phylum Chordata; class Actinopteri; order Osteoglossiformes; family Mormyridae; genus Mormyrops; species Mormyrops boulengeri. The sequence continues at coordinate 24,824,712 of JAODLD010000101.1, read as the reverse complement.
CAGTCAGACAGCCCCGATATTAAACGCAGTCCCTCGTACACCCCTCAGCTCATAAAGGCGAAATCAGCAAAATGCTTTGATAAGCGCTTGAAGACACTTGAGGAGCTCTGTGACTTGTATTTCTACCATCAAACCATGGATCAGCTAAAGCAAATTGAGAAGACCTTCAGAGGAGATCTTTGCTATATCTACACAAATCAGATAGGTCAAGCTCTGCTGAAGAAACAGAAAGTCACAAACTTCCTCTTCGAAGATTACAGCAGCTGGGAGGAGGAAGAGACCGACAAGGACACTTATAACGAAAAGGATAATTTGCTTAATAATCTACCTCCTCCTACTTCCATCCAGGCAGGTGAACCTGTGAGTCTTGAATCCTACACTTCCTGTGTAGAAACCCTTCACATAAAAATGGACCCAGGTGATAAAGTAAAAGTATTTCAGGAAGAAGACTCGACAGAAACCTGTGCTTGTGACATCACACAGGGTCTTTCTGATGAATGTATTGATCCTATGATGAAAGGGAGCCTAAGCAGTGGCGAGAGCATTGAAGTTCTTGGCACGGAGAAGTCTTTCAAAGCTCAGGGACCTCAGTTGAGTGAAACCGTCACGCACCTTTCCCCACATTATCCTGTCACAGTCAGGAAAAGAATTGTCACCAAGAGAGCCAATAGTGAAGATAGCATTGAAGTCTTGAGCACTACAGATTCCATCATACCCGAGGATTTGAGAGCATCCTATCCTTGTGCTATTTACGAGGAAGACTGTAGCGATACAGGAGAGGACTGCACAAACAATATGCACGAGCCAATATTCTCCATAAATTCAGACACCGTTGCCCATAACGAATGTGTTTACAATACAGCGACTTTGGTCCAAGTGGATGCGACTTGCTGCATGGGACAGGAGGGCCTTAATTATAAAATTCCCTCCCCTGAGCTGGCACAGGAGTGCTCTGCCAACGGAGTGGTCAAACAAGAGCCGCAGTCTTGCCGCCAGGGGGACTTGGCACTGCAGGTGGATTTCACATTCGATGACGCGAGCATATCTGACGATCCTGTATCTGGTATTACCCCTTACGAGCTGAACCCCAGTTGTCTGTCAGACGAGACCTCTAGGATGACCCTGGATGATTGCTCTGACAGCACCAGCTTTTTGAGCACCTCTACATGCTCTGATAGGACACACCCGCCTTTTCTCTATGGTAGTCCCATTACTGTGAAGCAGAAGAAGAAAGCCGGGCAGTGTGCCCTCCGATTTATCCGACAGTATCCCTTTGCTCAGCAAGCCATACATTGCCTTCTGAGTGGAAGGCCCCTGGTCGTTTTGGGAAGTGATGAAAGAACTGTGAGAAAGCTAGTTAGCGCTTTGTCCATTTATGTACCTAATCTGGGCAAGTATGGTGAATCTGTGAAAGCATGGTTGTCTTCTCCCTTCCAACTGACAGACCTGCAGATATGGAAGCTGATTGGTATTCACAAGTAAGTGTCTTATCGTTTGGCAATGCTAAGCATGTATGCTATTTAAAAGTTTAATTCCGCAGCCTGCTGTAGTTATTACACTAGTAAAGTACACTAGCTTTACTACTAGTCAGTTCTGTCCATATTTTTTTTTGTATAACTGACAGATGTGTACTTCAGCATATAAGTATTCGTGTCCACTTTGTCAAAGGTGTCCTTGTTTGAAGAACTGTGACTTTTGAGTCTTGATGGTGTGTTAATCCAAAAATTGAAATAAATCGAAGAGCAAATTTCCAAATCTCACTCAGTCCACGGGATTTGTTTTTGAGGAAATTTCTGTGGACTGAGTGAGTTTTGGAAATTTAACAAAATTTCCTCTTTGGATTATATGAGGACTGAGTGAGATTTGGTTCCCAATACTGTAACATATGAACATTTGCTGTCAAAGAACAAAACAAAAAAACAATCTAAAACAATCCAGAAGTCTTGGAAATCTGCTCTTCAATTCCACATTCTTAAACTTTTCTACAGATTAAAGACACAAACATTGTTAAAATGTCTAACTCAGTCTGACCGTAGATTGGGGTGCATTGATCTGCAGTTGCAAAACAGAGCTGTTCTAATGAAAATGTGATATTTATTATTGTCGAGTTATAACGGGGAACTGTAGAGCCTGTTTATGTCTTGCGCCATACTGGCTTCTGCAAAAACTTGTTTTTTTCACATGACACAGCAGTCAGTGCATGAAAGCGGAAAAAACCTGGGCATTTCCCTGTTAGCACCAAATCTACCAGGCAGCTGATCTTAGTGCTAAAATGCATTCACCCCTTAGCACACCCTGCATTGTCTGCCGGATTAAGGTCCTAGTCCTGTTGTTTAATTCATTATTTGTTATAGCACATATTATATTATTATTATATAAATCATATATATATAGTACTGTGCAAAAGTCTTAGGCAGCCAAAGTAAGTGGTGTTTAAATGATCTTCATGCTGGTTTAAAACTATGCTATTATGGCTGTCAAAGTGTGTTAGCTTAGCCATTTCAAAACCTCTGCTAAAATTACCCCAGTATTTGCAACCACCATTCAATACACCTATGTATTTTTTAACTTGACCACTAGCATACCTCGTATAGCTAATCAATATTTCATTGACTTTTTAAAACTAATTTAATTAATTTGATTAAGTGAGCTGGCGGTGAAATTTAATAAATATATGGAATGGCTGAGGTGCCCCTGAGGGGAGGTTTGGGATCTGAAGCGATGTTCATCTAGCCATCTGCCTAGATATCAGTAACTTTTTGGAGAGCAGAAGAAATTTTTACTAGTGTTTATCATGTTACTCTTAATTTGTATATGTTCTAATGTTAAATTGTGTTTTTTGTTCTGTGCAAATGTGCACTTACTGCCCAGATAAATAGCTTTAAACATTTCTTTTGACTGCCTAAGACTTTTGCGCAGTACTGTATATATTAGTTATAGTACAGCCTACTGTACAATACATTATGGCCTCCCCGTTCCCGTCTGCTTTTTCAGGGTCGCCTCTCCAGCGGGGTTTAGCATCCTCCACTCCCTGAAGCGCTATGGCCGTTACATCAGCATCCTGGATGCCGATCAGAAGACCCTACGCTGCCCCCCATACAGAGGAACGCTGGTGGAGCGCTTGGCCGACCACCGGACGCAGATCAAGCATGGCAGCACCTACTTCCTGCACGCGCAGAGCTCGCTGACGCAGCTCTGCGCCAAGGCCTTCCTGTACACTTTCTGTCACCACCTACATCTCTCCGTGAACCCCTGCGAGGACCAGGAAGTCGTGGCCGCTCGCAGGATGCAATTCCTGCGGCACTTCAGCTGCGATCCGGAGGACAGCAAGGTCTTGCAGTTCCTGTCTGAGCTCATCAAATGCCATTACCTGCGGGGGCCTGGGAAGGGGGTCGGCCCCCCCATCTTTGGCTTTAATTACATCACCAGCATTGTGTATAAAATATAGATGTGAGTATGTCATGTGCCAGGTTGCATTACTGACCTATTCATTCTAATGTTTTATTTTCCAGTCATGCTGTGGTAAGAATGTCTAGAGAACTAATGAATGTTACATGTTTTTTTGTTTTTCCCAAATGCCTGTGAATGTGAAGTCTGATGAACGCATTTGCTGTGATTTTTCCTCTTGTACTTTGTAACATGTTAGCAATTAATCCGTATGTGTTATTTGAGAGCCATATGAGTGGGAGAATAGCAACTAATATACTGTATTATGAGCAAAAATCATCACCCCATCAGAGGGGTATTTTGACTAAGAGAATTTAATCTCTAAAACATGTTGTATGATGTTAACGTGCATATATATTTTATCAAAGAAGGACTTTCAGGTTACGTGCTGTTTTTGTGCCACGATTGTACGTGCGGTGTAGAAATGATGTACCGAATGCTCAAGGGATGCGGCTGTCGTTTGTCCGCCAAAACAGGTATTTTCATCTCGTTGGCATTTTATCACCAGAAAATGTTCTGAGGGCTTAGGGCCATCAAGACGTTCGGGATCGGTGACATTTCCTGACACATTCTGATTTTTTGTGAATGATTGTGCAAAAAAAAAAGAAGCCTTGAGAATCTTAACCAAGAACATGTACTGGGAGCAGGGGAAGGATGGATGGGGAATCGATGGGAGTGGAACTGGGATGTGCTTTAGCGTGGGTGATTGGGAAATGCTCAGACCTGGCAAGGGTCTGGCCCGGTTCTGCAGGAGTGCAGTGGCTTGCATGAAACGACTACTCCCTCTGCTGTGGTGTGATGAACACTGTTGCCTTCCGACCACTTACTATGATGCAAAAAGAGAGTGCAGGAGAGATGCGTGCAGAGGCCATGGTACCACACTTAGCTGAATGTTCCCTTTACGCTGCGGACATCTTCTCACGTGGCACTTGTTCGTGTTCGTTTCTGCTTTTTTTCCATCCACTAGGAGTAAATCACTCTGCCTGTAAACAAACCCTAATCAGTTTATCATTTCCAAAGCGTCTGATATTAGGCTGAGTGATGACTGACTACCGAAATATCTGACCATGGAAACCATTTTAGCTGCTGATCTTTGACGTCGGGGCAGACAGAGGAATTAACCTATAAGAAAAAAAAAAATGGTGTTCTGGGTTAATGTAAAGTTATGTGTATAATCATAGATGGAAATCAATATTCAATCAGGATCCTGGGGTCTGTGCATGGTGTAATATAAAAATGTCACTGCATGCTAAAAACATATTGTATGATGTATGTATATGTGTGTGTCTGGGATCAGCTATCATTAATTCCACGTTATCAGTTGTTCATTTGAATCAATGCTAATAATAATGTCTTTACCTAATCGTTGAACATAATCCGATTAATCATCATAACTTAATATCCTTTACATTTAGCTGATCCCATTGTTTCTGAAAATTAACACTGTTCCTTTTGGCGAATTCTCATGTCTCGTGTAAACAAAGTGGCCTCTTACTTTATTGAGAGTGTTGTATAAAGCCATGAGGTCCTTAAGCAACCACAGACTTACATATTCACGGCAAATGATGTGATTTCCGCCGGCTTCGGTTGGTGCCAGTGATAGGTCCACGTGTAGGTCCACATCCCAAAGGTGTACGACGCCTTCCAGTACAAATCTCGTTTAAAATGATTGAAGCCGCGATAGTGTTTTTTGCTTTTTGCAAGCTGTGGTTTTTAATGTTATTCTTCAATAAGCCATAATGCAGTGAGCCTTCGGGGGAATCGGTAGGTTTGTGATCTGGATTTTTTTAAATGTGCCGTTTTCAGATTCATTACCATCAAACACTGATACTGGATTGTTAGCCCCGAAGGCATTGAAGGCCAACCGATCCAGTAATCAGCTATATATACTGTACACTGATTCGTTTATTTTGCATACCTCACAAAATATTTTTCCAGATCGTCTAAGGTACTTTTCAAAAACTCAGATCATTTGTTTTCAGAGTTAAACGTTACAGGATTTGTAGCTAAAAATGAGGCAGACTGATCTAATGCCTCGTGATCTGATCTGTGTGTGCACGGTTTATCCATACTGCCTTTGTGTGTTAGTGCATGTTGTTGTGAGTGCGAGGTACAGCGAGTGAGAGTCTGTGTGGTTTGAGTTCTTATCGTTTGCTAATTATTTAGAGCATTAATGTGACAAACTGTAACAGTCTGTATTTTCGGTATTGATTTTGCACAAAAATGAAATTCACAGATTATTTATTATTTTTCTTTTTATCTATGTACTGTTAATTGTACACAGAAAATTATATCTAATAAAGAAAATGGCATTGATACTGAGAGCAGTGTTTAGGGTCATTGTGGATTTATTTTTGTGACGTGCAAAGAAATGCTGTTCAGGAAGTAATAAGCATGTAAGATGTTGCGAAAGTATGATTATATCCAGAAAAATGTAACGATGCAAAAGAGCCATACTTATCCTTATTAATTTTAGCAATAACTAATTTTTCTGCTGTAATATGATGCTGTGTATGAACATGCTCCTGTAAATTAATGTTTGATATCAGTCTTCTAAAATGTCATACTTCAGCAGCCGTTTCCACACTTAAACAGTTGGTGTAAACCTGTTTCTCTCATAGTTTGTTGAGCTACAAAGTAAGCAAGCTATTACAGAACAAGGGCTTTTCAATTAAGCTTCACAACAAAGACTTAGCAGGGAGGTTCTCAGACACTCTCTGCACGGTGGAATAAACCAGCTGGAGCTGGTTTTCAGCAGGAGGCCCAGTTATCCCCATGACGGCTGTTCACAGCCTCCTTTCTGCACCGCTTGTCCAGCCTCTACAGTATCTTCTGTTAGCACAGGAAGCTGAATGAATACTGGAAGTCATGTTTCCACGTTCCTCCATTCATACGTTCATGTCTGATGCCCACGTTGCAAAAAAGCAAACCTCACAGATGTGTGATTATTTTGATTTGTTATTTAAGAATGATTGCATTGGGCCTGAACTCTGAACAACATTCTTGCACTAATAAATTACATACCTTTATATAGATTGCCCCCAACAATGCATTAACAGTACACAGTAAGGGCTATTAACAGCATCTGATTTATGAACTCACTTCCTTCCCTCACACATTTCAAACACAAAAAGTACGAGTTCATTGAGTTCATTTGTACTCCCTATAGTACAATAAACACTATTCAAGAGACTTGGTGACTTCCTGAATATAACCGACATTCTTTTCTCCATCACGTAAGCATTGCTTGTACAGAGTACTACTTTAACGTTATTCTTTGGCCTGATTCTTCTCTTCAGTGACATCTTCAGGCTCCTGTGTTGGCAGTTTAAACCTTTCCCAAGGATGCGGAGTCTCCTGGCCGGGCATCGACTTGAGCCAGTGAGCGTAGTAACCTCGGAAACCATCGATTTTATCCAGGTACGTATTTCTTGATTTGTACTGGAAAAAGGATAAAAAACAATACTCTTTAATTTAGCAATTTATATGTGTGTGATTCTCCGCACACCAAATTCTGGGTAAAGGTAGCCATCTGCATTCAGTGCAATTTAAAGACAGTTGATAACTTACCCTGTCGTACTTCTGCGGATACTGAGCTACAAACTCCAGCTGCCGTATGACAACCTCCGATGGGGCGACCTTGTTGCGCTTCATGCTTTTGAGAATCTCCTTCAAATATACGTAGTCCAGCCGTTTAGAAGCACTACTGATGAGGGCGCTGTACACATGGGTGTTGGGAACGATCCCAGAAGCCTACGGTCAAATACGCAACACACTTAACAAGCCACACGCACGTCCTGATACATCAAAGCACAAACACATTCCATTTTTAGAAAACAAGACTGTGGCCCATCCTTCAGAGTCCTGTTCTGTGACACTCTTGATTTTCTCAAAGATTAATTAAGGAGGACACGTCACACATCCACCATCTTCTCATGGCCTTGATGTAACCTCTGCCCATCCACAAGGTTCAAGGAAGTCACTGAAGCACACTGACCTTCTTAATCTTAAGCCACTACTGATTTGACCCCATTCTACATTACACCTAAATAGCATGAACTATGGCTGTGGTTTTCAGCCCCGGTGATCTGGCAAAATGTTGGTGTCACCCCTGATCCAGGTACCCAAAATACACTCATCTCACCTGCATTTCAGAAAGCAGCTGCAGTCCATCTTCCTTCCTGCTGCAACCAACAGCTAGGCAACAGTAAGTCTGAAGATCGGCAGCCAAAGCCCTCTCGGCCATCACGGGAATAAGGGCCTGAAGGGGATCATTTACAAGGTGAGCTTCTTCTAAACAACACAAATGATGATCATCACATGTAACAATAACAATAATAATAATAATAATACATTTAATCTGTACAGTGATTATGTTAGATAGAAGATGCACAGAACACAGTATATCTAGGTTTACAACATGAGAACAATGCATAAAGACGACTGCATAAAATAAATTTATAGAAGTTGGAAATATAAAATATTTCAGGCATGTGTTCAGGTCTGCATTTAAAGTAAAGACAAGGGCTGTACCAGTACACATATTCCTCCTGTACAGTCTCATTTACTATTCGGAAGACACAGTAAAGCGAATGAATACATTTCTTTACACAGGTGAAACCTAAATTCACAAGTAGATGTTCAACAAGAAAAACATTGTAACTGTGATGAGGACTGGGTGATACATTTATGAAATATTGTGATTATGATCGTGATGGAGTCAAGAGCACCTAAACTGAGACCAAGTCATTACCAAGACCAGAGTATATCGAGACCAAGACAAGACCAAAACCAAGGCAGTTTAAATATCACATCATGATACAGCCTAAGCACGCGTTTTCTTGCATAACCGAGTTATAGTGCACTATTTTTACCCATTTTTGCCCTTTTTTTTGTTGGCGTAGTTTATCATTATACCCGTCACATGCTCCATAACGATTAGAAGATAAAATTAGTCATCATAATCAAAAAACCTCAAAAACAAACGCACACATGTCAGTCTCTTAACAACTTGTGTGCAACTGGACAAATGTACTAGAAGTAAGAAATGTGACATAACATAATCACACTAACCTGTCTTTAAATCGATATTTAAAACTCGAGCGCTGATATAAAAATCACCACCTCGAAAAACCACGATTTGTATTATATATGAATATGTGATGCATGATAATGTAGTAATTTAATAACCGTATATTATAGTATTGGTGTAATATCTAATAGGTTAATTGAATTAATGATTAATTGTTAAATAAAATGACGTTGTCATTATATTCAGTGATATTGCGGTGTCTCTGGGGTAATTCTAGGAAAATATTCCTGACCTTTGCTCCGTTTAGGTCTCCGGCTCGGGCCCTTTTTCTCACTAGCGTGTTAAAGAAGGCAATGTCCAGCTTCAGATGGTACTGCTCAGAAACGGCCAGCAGGCTCGCCTCCGCCGCGCCTCCCGGCTCCGTCACCTCGCTCAGCAGCGTCAGCGTCTTGATGTCGGGCGTCAGACCGTCAGAGAGCATCTTTTTCAGGAAGCCCTCCATGCCCCCCATGAGTGACAGCCTGTCACAGGGGTGGGCCATACTCCCCAGGGAGACCACGTTGGAATGGACAGCTCCAACTTCGAGAAGGTTGGGCAAGTTGTCACCGAAACACTGAATGGGAGCGGACTGGTTGTGACATACTGGGCTCAGTGCTGGGGTGGGGAGCCGGCTGAGGTTACTGTGCTGTCGAGACCCAGTCTGTTCACTCTGGGATGTCCCATCTATACCCTCCCTGTCGGAGACCACACCACCACCATGCCTCGTCGTATCACAGTATCCTGGGTCCTTGTCCACGAAGACCTGCCTTTCGAGGTCATCCACGTCGAAATCTATCACATGCAGTTCCTGAACTCTTTCACGCTCCCTCGGCCCCCGTCCTCGTCTCGTTGCCTTGGGGTCCGACGGCCCATCATCCCTCAGCAGCAGACGGGAGGCCACAGCCAGGTCGCCAATACCACAGTCCCGAGCGGCGCGGAGGAGCAGGTTATAACTGTGCGCGTTGGGCTTTATTCCACACTTCAGCATCTGGCGCCAAACCTATAAAAAAAACCACGGGCTAAAAAGCTGCATTCGGACATTCCGTATGCTTACATAACACACGGAGAAGTTCAAAATGCAACCCTGACCTGTAAGCAGAGTCTGAAGCCATCTTTTTGATCTTTAATGCATCCCATCAGCAAAAAGTTGAATGTCTCATGTGTCACGATGTGGCCACTCTGCAGCATCTCCTGCAACAGCAAATTTCAATTACAGGGCACCTTGGGGGGGGCATGCAAGAGACCGCATTTGGACAAAGAAATCAGGAGCAGCGCCGCTCTCACCCGCAGCACGTGGAAACAGCCCCGGAGGTCGGAGCAGAGCGCGTGGGTCTTGAGCAGAGCGTGGTACGTGACGGTGCTCAGCTGCACGCTCTTCCTCCTGAGCTCTTGCTGCAGGCTGAGGGCTTGCTGAAGGCCGGACTCCTTCCAGGGAGACTCGGCACAGGCGTTGAACAGAGCGGTGTAGGTGGCGTCGGTGGGGACAAGGTCCCGCTTCTTCATCTGTCATTAAGTAGAATAATTTCACTTACATTTGTTTAACAGATGCTTAAGTCCTACAGAGGCGAAACACACTACCTACACACGGATGGAAACTGATTTTGCCTTAATTACGAGTCCGAAATTTTCATGTTGTTGTCTTCAAAAGTGAGGACAATCAAAATATGATATATTGTCACTAGATAAAACAGAGCCCAAGAGACCTGATTTTGGACATAACATGGCAGTAGTGGCTTATTGGTTAGGGACGCGCACTAGAAATTGAAAGATTGCAGGTTCGAATCCCCGACCAGCAAGGCACCACTGAGGCACCCTGAGCACGGTACCGCCCCCAAGCACTGCTCCCCGGGCGCTGAATTAGCTGACCCCTGCTATGTCACGATGTCACATATGGGTTAAATGCAACAATGACAATTAATCTCTAAATTCTTATGATAAACTGTGTTAACTGTGTTTTGCCTTTGTGGGGCAGTATATCACAAGCATAAAGTTGTGAAGGAACCAACTTAGTTACTAGCTCAGCTAAGCTGACTGTCCAGTGAGTGACCAGTAACAAGTGCAAATTAGCAGGAGATGCACAAAACATTACTTTTTTTTTTTTTTTTTTAAAGTGATTAATTGATCATTGTTGACACACCACAGCACACAGTGCACAACAACGAAATGTGTTCTCTGCATTTAACCCATATGTGACATCGTGACATAGCAGGGGGCAGCTAATTCAGCGCCCGGGGAGCAGTGTTTGGGGACGGTACCGTGCTCAGGGTTCCTCAGTGGTGCCTTGCTGGTCAGGGATTCAAACCTGCAATTTTTCAATTACAAATGTGCTTCCCTAACCAATAAGCCACCACTGCCCAAAAAATAAAATTCCCTGCAAGTTGGAGGACCGCTTGCAGGGCCAGATGGAGTTTAATGTCATACCTAGGACATAACATACATAACATAGTAAGGACCTGACATCTGAAGAAGCTAGTCAGATCAAAACAACATGAGGAGGAGATTCCTGCTAAACAACTGCAAAATTCAACAGTGTCCAGTGTTGCCAGGAGACCATAATGACCAAGGGATGGCCAATCAAGATGGAAAGTAGGTCAGATGAGCTAGTTTTCATGGAAAAATACTATGAACACATGCCTGGTTTCTCTTTATGGTTCTATTCATAATACTTGCTGAGGAACTTTATATTGAATATTGTCAGTTAAACTTTAAGCAGCATTATTTAGATTAACTAGACACCTTACACTTCTCCCATGCCGAAATTAGTTCTCTACAAAAACAACCTGGCTTTAACCCTTGATGAACAGTGGCTCACTAACTTTAGCAGCAATAACTTGGTATGTAGGTGTTTTTTTACCAGCAGAGACTTCCACTCACATCACTGTAAAGCCTGAACGCCTTTTTGACATAGCCGACGCGGCCGCAGCCCCCTATCAACACAGTGTAATTGAATTCCTCTGGATGCAGCCGCTCAACCTTCAGCATCTGCGTCTCAAACATGTCCAGTGCTTCAGCCAGCTAAAACATAGAGGAAAATACACTTAAAACACTTCCGTGTTCTCTCCAGTACTTCAAATTATTGAAACACAACTAATTCATACAGAGCTATAATTATTATGCAATTAATTAATGGGGTTTCTTTCATCAGCAGCCTGATATTGGCTATATACGTAAAGTGAAGGTATTACCACACTTTACCTTGTTTTTCTTTATCAGCTTCTTACACTGAAGGAAATACCAGTACTGGGTGTTTCTTCTGACCGGCCTGGGTCGCAGTTCAGCTTCACCCTCTGCATTTTCACTGCTGTACGCATAATCTTGGACTTCTGGTGACGTCTTGCGAAAAAACTTTCGGGATGAGAACCTCGAAGAGTGGGACCCAAAGCCATGTTCGGTTCCAATATTCGTGTCCTTGTCACATATATCTGACGGCGATAGACCCCTCTGATCCGCCTTGCGATTATGGGAATTGTTTTGTGATGTGACGGACGAACTAAATCTTATACCTCGCCCAAATACAATATTCTCCGACGTCACGGTTTTAAATATAAACAAATTTCCCCCATGGTTCTCCCAAGTTGACCTAGTATAGTATTTGACACTATGGTCGAGAATAGCCCGTCCGCGTACAATAAACCTTAGAGACATTTTGGTCAAAGACGTAACAACTCAAAAACACTTTGTTCTGTGTTAAAGGAAATAGTTCGTTATACAGTCTTCATGCCAGCTATCTCCTGACATGAAAGCAATCTAAGTATCAGGAAGCTGTCGGAACTACTAGTCAGACATCAATGTTGAAATACTTGTGTGGAATTTAAGTTTGCGTCTTAATATGCAATCAGGTAATACACTCACGTCCAGCGCCATTCACTTAGCTGTAGAGAACTCGGGGAAATTTCAAAATAAGGAGCCCTATTCGTAATCTTGAGAAATATAATTCGCGAAATAAGTGTGCCCCACATACAGCATGGCCTTACACATGGTTACCGCTGTCCTCGCGAAGGTCTGATCTGTCCAGGCCTACTAGTCGATGCAATTTTTCAGGACCCATTAGGTTTTTCACAAACAAAGGCGGCAACAACGAAAGTCGTTATACATTCATACTGTTCGTATAATTCGAATTAAATACTGTGAATTAATTTCAAACTAATTCGGTTCATTCACGAAGCGCGGCGGCATTTACTCGGGGCTCGATTAGTCTGGCCTGGAAGGTCGGAGTTCGGAGTTCAGGTCGTCGGGTTTTCAGCAGGAGGGAGAGGGATTTTCTTGTTGAAGAAAAGTGATCAGTCTCTGAAAATAATTTATCTCATATTTGTACGAAAAGCTTACGTTTCCATGTGCCTCGAGTTGTAGCGGAAGCATTTTGAACAAACGCCTGTTTTTGCTCGATTAGATCCTGGTTTGTGCATAGCTGGTCTCACAGGTGGGAAACATGCAGGACTTGATAGCTACAGTGGATCATATCAAATTTGATCTGGAACTTGCTGTTGAGCAGCAACTGGGTGCTCAGCCTTTACCCTTCCCAGGAATGGACAGTAAGTGCAAATATTTCGCCTGCTAGCCCTCCAGTCCGATATAATTATTTGATCGCACAAAAGTGCTGGTGGCTGTAGTAAGTTAACCTAGAAGTGGCGCTTCTCCGGTGACATCACACACACCGCCGCCAAATCAGACAAACATTGATCGATTGGCTCATTTTCAAATACAAAATTAACGTATTAATAATATCTTATTTTTGTACATGGTGTTTCGTGTAGGGGATTGTTATCTAAAACGATAATGCCCTTTACTGTACTTTATCTGTACTTGTTATAACTTTCATAATACTTTCTTTCAGAATCAGGAGCGGCTGTGTGTGAATTTTTCATGAAAGCAGCCTGTTTAAAGGGTAGGTATAAAATCTCCTTTCAGTTTCGTTTGCGTTTACCGTTAATCCGGGGAGCCATCAACGTGATTTTAAATCCCTACTGATTATATCATGGTAGTTATTTGAATGTTCTGAGTTATTTTTTTAAAATATATATTTAATTATATCTAATGACTGTTTTCTTTCTTTAATGCTGCTGTGGTGTTTGCGTCCGTTTTCTTAACCATTTCAGTACCCACTGCCTCCTGTTGTATTTCGTATGTGTTCCTCTTTTTTTGAAGGCGGCATGTGTCCATTCCGCCATATCAGCGGGGAGAAAACGGTGGTTTGTAAGCACTGGCTGCGGGGTCTCTGTAAAAAAGGCGACCAGTGCGAATTCCTCCATGAGTACGACATGACCAAGATGCCCGAGTGCTACTTCTACTCCAAGTTCGGTGAGCGGGCCTGCCACACATCTGCAGAGCAGATCGATGCCTTTCGGGTTGTCCCGCAGGCTGACTGATTCTCAAACGTCTCTGCAGGCGAGTGCAGTAATAAGGAATGTCCATTCTTGCACATTGACCCCGAGTCAAAGATTAAGGACTGTCCCTGGTATGACAGAGGATTCTGCAAACACGGTGAGCTTTTTATATGTTGGTCTGTAATATGAACTGTAAATTACTAATATGCATGCAGAACATGAGATATGTGGGGCCATGTTCCGCATGCATAAATGTCTCCTGTTTCATGTATATATACTTATACTTGTCCTGACTGCTCTTACAGGTCCTGACTGCAGACACCGACACACCAGGAGAGTTATCTGTGTCAACTACCTGGTGGGCTTTTGTCCAGAAGGCCGGTCTTGCAAATTTATGCAGTGAGTGCGTTTTTGAACCTACTCATCCAATGTGTCCTTTTGCCATATAATTTATGATATAGTGGCAGTGTGGCGGCTGCATACCTCCAGGATTGGGGGTTAGAATCCCACTTGTGTGTGTATGTGTGTGTGTGTGTGTGTGGGTTTGTGGGTGGTCCAGGTATACCTTATGTTGTGGGGACATTTGGTGATAAAAACCTGTTATTTTGACATCGTGAGGACCATTTTTTCTGGCCTAAAGGTGATGGCTGGGATCTGCTTTGGATGCTTAGGAAAGTAGTGATGGTTTAAGAATAACCCAAAGAAATGAAATCTGTGACTGCAATCAAAAAAGTAAAAATGCCAAAAGTCTTGTATTTTATTTGATTACTTATGGTTAAGGTTAGGGCTGGGTAGGGGTTAGGGTTATCATTGCTTGCATTAGGGTTTTGCCCATAGAAATGAATGGACGGTCCCCACAAAGATATGAGTACAGGTCTGTGTGTGTGTGTGAGAAGCATTCACATATTCTCTCTGTATCACATGGGTTTTCTCCTACATAGTGTGTGTGATTGTGTGCATAATGCACTGGTATTTCGTCCAGGGTCTACTCCTGCCTACGCAGCTTTTGATGAATAGAGAACCTAACTGTATCAGTTATGTCCTACAGCCCACGGTTTGAGTTGCCCATGGGGACCACTGAACAACAACCACTACCACAGCAAACCCAGAACCAGCAAAAGGTACGCACTGCTCAGGTGTTACTCTGCTGATGTAGGGTGTGTAGGTGTGCATCCCTGGAGTTCCCTGCATGTACGTTCTGTGTGTTTGACGTACAAACTTAAAGATCACTTAGCGTAGAATTAGCGCAGCTGGGGATAGATGTAGTTTCTTCTTCTTTCTCTTAGCTAAATATTCAGCCCATGAATATGAGGTCGTCCTCGTCATTGATCCAGTTAACCAATTCTAAAGTCAACACCAACCACCAACAGCAATACCAGAGGACGCCACAAGTCATTGGGGCCGTGCACTCAAACAACAACACGACTGGGCACAGAGGACCACGCCCACTGGAACAGGTCACATGTTACAAGGTAATTAGCCTCACTGGGCACGTCAGGGAGGGTCCAAGCACAGCCTATTGTCTGGGTTGTGAAAATATATTATGCTAAGAAGATCATTTGATGTTCATTTCATTCACTATGCATGTGAATTGATTATATATGTACTATCTGTAATGGTGTAATTTGCTGTAAGATTCTTTTGTACAATGAAGCAAATTGTTTTTTATTGCTGTATTTCATGAATGGCGTTGTATTTCCAGTCTTTTCTGAGTATTTGACATAATATACAGCTGGATCTAAGGGTTCTTTTCTTGCATATGCTGTATGTCAGGACTGATAATTGTTTTCTTTTTCTCAGTGTGGAGAGAAGGGGCACTATGCCAACAAATGCACAAAGGGACATCTGGCCTTCCTGAGCGGACAGTGATCGTCGTGCGGATGTGCTGTCGACCCGGGATGAAGCTGCAGCTCGTCGCTGGAGCGGATTTCTGGAGCAGATTTCTGGAGCTCGTCTCTGGAGCAGATTTCTGGAGCCATCCTAGCCGGTTCTCTGTTTTCACTTCCCAGCCAGCACCAGCTCTTCCCCTTTTTTAAATTTAAAAATGAGTTCAGGCTTTAATGTGGCTCTCAAGTCTCACACTGCGGGACGACCAGCTGCCGCAGCCCCCTTCCTCTGCAGAGGGATGCCAAAACACAGCTCATAGCA
Source organism: Mormyrops boulengeri (assembly GCA_026781065.1). Taxonomy (NCBI): domain Eukaryota; kingdom Metazoa; phylum Chordata; class Actinopteri; order Osteoglossiformes; family Mormyridae; genus Mormyrops; species Mormyrops boulengeri. The sequence goes on along the minus strand of JAODLD010000101.1, from coordinate 24,808,722 downwards.
GACAGACTGAATTCAGCCCCCTCCTCCTTCCTTGACTTTTACGGAGAGAATTCTGTACCTGACGGTAAACCGTCAAAAACATGCGCGGATCTCACAAGGACAAAGAAACCCTCACAGCTCCCAGAGCGTCAAAAGCAGTCTGTTCCGTGTCTCAGAAATGTCACCCGACTCCGGATGGCTGCAGGAAATTCTCTACCAAGATGCCAATTTTCTGGGAAGGACTGTTCAACAATAAAGGCAATCTTCAAATGGAAAGAACTTGATTTGTGGTTTGCCGTGAAACCACCCTGTTTTTTTATTGTTGCGGTACGTCAAGCAGTGTGGGTGTTCCAGGTTTTTGGCTTGGTTGTGTAAAGGCTACATCAGCCTTCATAGTGTTCTGCCACCTTTGCTGCGACATTTAAGGTAGCCATCTCTTCACGGGCAGTGTGAAAGCTCTGTTCTGTGGTATTCATTCCGTAATGACATGTTAGGTTTTATTTAAGGTTTTTCATGAAGTGCATTGAGTATACTTTTAGATATAAGCCTTACCTGGTGTGCAGCTGCATTCTACCTGGTGAGCAGGTTAAAAATGGATGGAAAAAATTACTACAGATGTTGGATGGCAGGATTTAAAAACAACATTTGGTTACCTGAGATTTTTTTGCCGACATGCATTTTTGTACTCTGATTAAAATTTTATTTGCAGATGTCTGGGGCGGCTTGTTATCCATCCCAACACAATGCTGAATTGGGGGATTTGTGCCCCCCCACAAACGCAAGCTGCTCGCCAACCACATGATCACCATCTCCCCGCATCTCATTATCAGTGACGGCATGTGATGGCTGAGAACCTCGGGATGCAGAAAGGTAGTTATAGCCAAATGAAGCTTCATGAACCATTTGCTGTATTTTTTAACCCCTCAAGATGGCGTTCTTGGTTTGCGTTTGGGCACGCTTTAAGGCCTTTTTTGAACAGAAAGCACCATCTCGTGGGATCAGAAAAAGCAACAAATGGTTCATGAATCCTCATTTGGCCATCACTACACGAAATCACAGAATCTATAAACCCTGGCAACGAATGGCAAGGTTCACTAATAATGGTACCAGCAGATGACAGCGACTCTGCCCATCAGGGCACCTGGAGAAGTGTGCTCAGCTCTAGTGCGTGATGAATGACCTGCTCGCTCTTCCAGCGACCTGCAGGTGGCAGGGGATTATCGGTCCTTATTTTCAGAAAAACACCCTTCATCTCCATACTGACGAGACCAACTATCCCCCTGCACTGTGGTCATATAATCAAATCCATAAACCACAAAAATCACTTAATAACCTGCAGGTCAAACACACCACCATGATCAATAAAAGTCCATCCTCATAGTGTTAGACTCAGTAATCCCAAAACACAGAGCTAAATATTAACTGAGTGACTCAGTGATCACCATACATAAACAGCTCTGGAAAAAAATGGGACCACCCTATATTAAAAAAAAAAAAAAAAAAATCTGCATTTTAAATCCTGGTTTAATCCTGGTTCTACTAGCAGAAGGCTCAATGTTTCTAAGACAGCAATACACAGAACAAGGTGAAGCAGGAGACACTGGGAGCGACCAAAAATCAGTCCGGTAGAGAGCAGAAGCGACTTCATAATGCCGGAGATGATCGTCAACTTATCTGGCAGTGCCTCATGAATCTGATGATGACATCAAGTGACCTTCAAAAAGAACAGGAACCATTAAGTGGTGTGAAGTACACTGCTAGGACAGTATGCATCTGGCTCCTAGAAGCAGGACTGAAGTCCCATGAAGCAAGGAAGAAGCCCTTCATTAATGAGAAACAGGGATGAGCCAGGCTTCAGTTTGCAAAAAAATATATTATTCATGGATGCACACCCATCAATTGAGAAATGAGTGAAACAAAAAAATTTGCTGTGGTCTCCTAATTTTTTTCCAGAGCTCCATATTTGTGCACACATAACAGCAACTTGTATTTCTGTTCATTTAACACACCATTTTATTTTCCTGTCGCAAGAGAAGTGCCTTAATTCTCACACGGTCTGAGACCTATCAGAAAGCAACCAAAAACCTTATACTGACAATTTCCCAAATTATATTAATAATTTAAAACATCCCTACTGCTTGACAGGTGATGCAGAAAACAAGTTTTGTTACCATGAACAGCCTGATTAGGACTCAAATATGAGAAGAACATTGTATTGCAATGATGTTACCATATTTTCAGGGACACACATTGTCGACGACATTCCTGGTCAGCAAATTCAAATTAAAGTAACAGCAAACTGGTCTTGTGATCCAGGCTAATTTCAAGGAATGCTAATTGGAACAATTCAGCCCTGTACACAGAGGTATCTGTGGTACAGTATAGAGGCACTGAAACCCAGCTAAGAGTTACAGAGGAGCGACTGTAATCAGAGGCGTTTATAGACACTGAGTACAGATTTGCAGCTTGGGCAGATGTGAGTGGCGTCTCTCAGGCGGTTAACACAGAAAGGGATAAGGCAGCAGCCCAGTACACACCTGAAAATCAAGCAAAAAATATAAACAGATGTTTCAGTAACAGACAATAACAGCCAAAGGAAGCATATCATCATCACATGCTTCTTACACACAAAAAACATGTAATGTCTCTGTATCCTAATGCTTCAATCACATGACTACATATGCATGTTGACTGATCTCTAAGGCATATGCCTGGTTGTTTTTACGTGCCGTTTTTGTAATACGATGCATTATAATATATATTCTGCTACATACCCACAGAATAACAGGCCCCCGCAGAAGAGATAGGTAAGCAGCCCAGAGGAGAATTCCACTTTGGTCACAACATTCTGATGACAAACAGGGCAAATCACTTGGACCGGGCTGTCTGTGAAATTCACAGATCTCCCTGGGGGGGGACAAGGAAGACACGCGGTTATGAAGGAACACTACAACCAAATAACATCATTATTTTATAAAGAGCACATTTTAAATGCTAACATACCAACAAGTGCCTGAGGGTAAGCTGGTACATTTGCCATTTTCCCTTTTAAAAGAAAAACACATATTTCATCTTTTACAGTAAATACTACATATTTAATATTATGTGTATATAAATAGTGAAAAGGACCGATATGACAATCAACAGGTTTTGCAGCTTTACAATGTAAAACATAACTCTTAAAAAATCTAGACAAATCAACAGACAAAAAAACCTGCACTTACACTCACTTGCTCGATTGTCACCGGTGTCACAAAAAATAGGCACGGCTGATTCAAGCTGAGCTTTGGAAATGGGCACTTGTGGTGGCCACACCCCCTAATAAGACCGAGGCCCAATCAGTTTTTGAAGGCATTTCCACAGACGTCGTTCAGCATGTATGCTGTGTTAGAATGTGATGAAAACTGAACTCGTGTTTTCTTCAGCAACCTTCCAACCCTTATTCTGGTTGGGGTCGCAGGGAGTCCTGGAGCTTATCTCAGGCTGCACAGGGGTCAAGACTGTGGTAACACCCTGGAGGAGATGCCAGTCCGTCCCAGGACCCATAGACACACTGTCATATACGACGGCCAATTTCCAAACACCAATCGGGCAAAAGGAGGAAACACACATCACATGAGGAGCACATGCAAACTCCACACACACGGAGCAGAGGTGTAGGTGTAAGGCAACACTGCTACCCACCCATACTTCGTGAATATTGATGTTAGTTCCTTTATATGTTCCCAAATATTAAGCTAAATGATGAAATAACTCCAAAAAGAAACAGCCATTTAAAACAGCCACACTTTAATGCCCTTATAACCACACATTAAGCAACCCCCCACAGCAAAATACATCGGCTTCATTCTGCTGAGGAGATAACTCCTTCTTGACTGCTAAATTGAACAGAATTTGAGGTAATAATTTCACATTAATACAGATTGACGATAAATACAGATTTGATTCAGTTGAATGTACATCAGTTTGATTTGCTACAATTCTCAAGACTTCCTAAGTCTGAAAATGAGATGTTAATCATTTTGAGAAAGTTTTTTTATATGTATGAAAGTGTCCAAGTGTTACTAGTGTTTCTTAATTGCCATGATCCCTAATTACACTTACTCAGGACAGTCATAGTGAGCCTGGAGCCCATCCCTAGAAGCACAGGGCACAAGGCAGGGGACACCCTGACCGGGCTGCCAGAGCAGCTTCATTTGCTGGATATAAATAAGTGCTTCCTTATTTTACTCATGTTTCCTCTTCATGTAATAAGCACGATGATGGTTGACCTCCACAACCGTAGCTAGGCGGTCTGCTCTCTGACATCACAAGCGCCTGAAGACTCCCAGGACGCGGTGGCAGCTGGGACAGTAGTGCGTCACGTCCTTCAGGCCGTCCCAACAGAAAGGAATCAGGCAGCACCCATAGGAACAGCTGGAAGGGAGAAGGTCCACAGGGACAGTGAGAGTAAGCCTGGCTGCTTGGGAGAATAACTGCCAGAAAGACGGCCACATGATTGGCGACCTTCTGTATGGTGTGAAGGTAATAAAACTGCACCTCCTGACAAAATCACTCCCCATGCTAGTTTCTCCTTTCACTAAAAAAACAGTAGTATTTGCTGAGTGGATGCAAAAATACAAAATATATGTATGAATTTGCAATGCTGGATGATCCCGTAATATGCAATAATGTTACATAGGAGCCCCTGTAACGAGCTGGGCCCCCTGAATCTGCCAGGGTCTCCATACACCAACTGTACCCCCACCTAGCCGAGATGATCGCTGGCAGATTGAGGAGCATGTTTTGGTTTCATCTTGCTCGTCTGGACTTCAAACCTAAACGAGGGCTCTGGTTGTTTTCAAGGTTGTGTGGCTTACCTACCCCACGATAAAGAGGCTAGCACAGAGGATCCATGTGAGGATGCCTGAGCTGTGCTCCAACCGGGTCACCACCACCTGCAGGCATGCAGGACACTGGATCTGTACCGGATCCTCCCCCAGAGTCTGCTGCAAGACCACATTCTGCACAGTCACTGGGAAAAGCAACGCAACATGCAGTTTGTATGACACAGTAACAATTAAGTCACGATGACTTGGTCGGGAGTGGGGGTGTATTTCATACATAACTGAAAAGTAGCAAATTTATGGCACACTGCGACAATGAATCAGAATATTAACAGAAATACATCATCCTGTGATCCAGGTTCACTGCACAAGGTTCAGAGCTCAAGATGCAACACCAAAGTCTTAAACCTCTAGTACATGAGATCTCAGTCTTCTAACATAACCTATCTTCAAACATCTTTTCACGAATCACAGGTACAAGCTATAATGCATACTAAAATGAGCTGAGCATGAGAAGAAAGCCCTTACCTTGTGGTGGACTAATTACTGGGAGTGGACTGTTCACCTGTGGTGGACACGGCTCTTGCATTGCCTTGGCATAGTCTGGTGGAGGTGGCACTGGGTTCAGGATGTTTGGGAGCCTCACAGCTTCTTCATATGAAGGTAGCGGAGGCAGGCCTGAAGGAAACTCTTCTACCGGTGGTGAAGCTGTTGCCATAATGTTCTGCATGAAAAACCAATAAAAATGATTATCCATCCACTAAGTATATGGTTACGGATGGATCTAGAACCTATCACAGGTAGCATAGGACACATGGGATGGGCAAACCCTGGACTGGATTCCAGCCCTCAACCCTTGATGTCTGAAGTGACAATGCACTGCACTGTGACACCCCCATCCATTTCCCATAACTGCTTATCCAGTAGTGCAGTGTTTCCCAACCCCGTCCTCGGAGACCCCCAGATGGTCCACGTTTTTGCTCCCTCCCAGCTCAAAATCATGGGCTGTCTAAGCGTCCCTGAGAACCGTGTCAAAAAACACTGCTGGAGAAGGTTACACTGAGCCTGGGAGCTTCTAGGAGAGAAGCTGAATATTTAGACAGAAATGCACCTGAGCACAGGGAGAGCATGCAAACTCCACACACAGAGTGTGCCTGGAAGCAAACCCGCAACCCTGAAGGTGGGAAGCCACACTGAGACCCCACGGCACATATATGCAGATGTTAGTACGACAAATGATCTCTTTGAGAAAAGCTTTCAATATGGATAAACAGCAGTTTCACAATGGTAGTCTGTCTGACTCTAAATCAGATGGCTACGTGTTCAAATCATGTCAGGGTCCTGCTTTTTTGGGGGGGGCGGGCACGCATTGTGTGGCTCAGCGAATTCTGTCCTTACCAGCATAGTCATATCACAGATGGGCCCTTGAGCAAGGCCTTACACCCTTCCCCCCCCCGTAAAAAAAAATGCTCTAGGGGTGTCAGATAAATGACTGACCCCAAACTTCGCTTTCCCCTGTATGTATGTATGTGTCAAAGGAGCGTGAGATGGAATATGCAAAAACCCAGTCTCAACCTATCTGTGGATCCTTTGGTTTAGTCCTTAACCCCCAGCTCCCTGGGCACCCCAACCAACAGTTGCCTTTCACAGACAGCTTGCTCCACAAAGAGCAAGTTGAGAGAAGCATGAAGACAATTCCCCTCTGGGGATCTATTATCATATATAAGAGATTCTAACTTTTTGTACATGCACACATTGCACAGGTCAAAGTCTAAGATTTAAAAAAAATAATCAAATTATCACCGAGGGCCCCTTTCAGCATTTGCAGATGGATTTCATAGAATTGACTCCGTGCAGGGGTTATTGCTACTGTCTGGTGATTGTTGGTCTCTTCCCCAGATGGGTGGAGGTGTTCCCAGCAGGGCGGGGAATGGCCCAAACAGTTGCAAAGAGTTTGTTGAGGGAGATAATCCCATGGTGGGGTGTCCCAGCACGCATTACCACCAATAACAGTGCACACTTCTCAAACCAGGTGGTGCACCACCTCTCTGAATGGTTAAAAATAGACTTGCGCCACTACTGCTCCTATCACCCGCAGAGTGGAGGAATAGTTGAGAGGGCAAACCAGACTTTGAAACTGAAGCTGGCTAAGCTGTGTAGAGACACGGGATTGGACTGGGTAACAGGTCTGCCCATTGTGCTAGGGGCAATGAGAGGTCGTCCTCATCAACAGACTGGGTTGGCACCACATGAAATACTGACGGGGCGACCGATGCCAATCCCGTATCCAGGGGGGCGAATGACTTTAGAAACCGTGGATGGTGACTTGTTGACCTATCTATCTAGTCTACTGGGGGCCCTGCGAAATCTGCTCACTACGAAGGGTAAGGATTGGTACTAGGCGTGCAGCTCTGACCTTTACTTGTGGCTACCCGCTGGGTGGACCGGCTTGTGTGGGTTGATTCAACTGGAGGTCACGGTTGCTATTTACCATCCCTCCCAGTTACCCACTGAACATGTCCCACGTAGGGTCCGTAGATCCACTGACGGTGAGGACAATGACTTTCCCCCACCTGGTTTTGATATGGGATTTTTCCCAATTACGGTGTGACGGTGGCATGGAATCAAATAGAGTCGACCCACTACAGATTGGCTAAGTTTGTGAATGCTACCCCAGATGCGCTGACTGCCGTTAAGGAGGAGCTTACTGCCCTTCGGCTGATGTCTACCCATAATCCCCTAGCATTGGATATCCTGCTGGATAAGGAAGGGGGTGTCTGTGCCTTGATAGGAGAGCAGTGTTGCACTTATGTTCCCCCTTACGGCGATGCTGATGGGAACCTGTCTGAGACTTTAGCCCGAATGCATGAGGTAGCACAACAACTCCGCCACGACGAGATGTTTGGCCGTGGCCGTTTGCAGCCTTGGGAAAGTGGGCCTCCCTGCTGTTATCTTTCATTTCACTTTTTATTTTGTGTTTCTTGATTTGCTTATGCTCAGTGTTGTGATACTATGCTCAAGCGTGCAGTAGCTTCTCACGAAGGTTACTGCCCCCTCTTTGTGCAGATGCATTCTCCTGGAATGGTGTCCACCACCCCTGACACCATGTCCACCACCCCTGACAGCGGTAGTGGGGAACTGTGGGGGTTACACTCTTTGACTGATGATGATGATGTTTCTGTGATACAAAATTGGGATATTGTATCAAAGGGGGGAGTGTGGTAGAAAAATCAATGATAATGCAAATACAATTGTAATTTCAATCAGTAATTACCGAAGAAATTCATAATGACACTGTTGGTTTAACTACAATGATTATAATGATTAATTGCTGCTTTGAAATCGTTATTATACCAAACATGTAAAGCAATAATGCAAGCTGGCTTGAGTAATGGGTTTTCATTTTTAAAGTAAGATGAAGAAAATAACTGGAAACAGCCTGTCTAGGAGGGGTTGGGAAACCATAAGAACAATGGGCTTCTAACAGGTTGACCTTGCCTCGAACTGATAACGGGCCCTCACTGCAGAAGCAGCTGGTGTCCAAGGATGCCCAGCCCCTTCTCAGACTGTCTGTAAACTGTAGCATTTTTTGTTATAAAAGAGGTATGCAATTGTTGCTCGGGGAGCAGATCACGAGACGCATGAAAGACTGCTGAGTGTCTGTTCCCCCAAAGCTTTGTGGTAAGAAAGTGTTGTCAGATTCTTAAACAAATCGACTTTAGCAAAATTTCTATGACAGTACACGATAGAAGGGCTATTAAAGAAGGTACAGAAAAAGCTGTCCTATCCATCCATAAGGTACATAATACACACGTGCAACCGGTACAATTCTGTCACGACCAGAGGGGCAGGACCGGACAGACGTAGGCAATTGAATGTCAATCGCTCCACTATTTAAAGTGGAGGGAACTTCGCTTTGATTGCGAAGTATTGTTGCCATGTATATGAGCCATACCGAGCATCTTACTGTCTTGTGTCTTCCCTGCCCGTCTCGCCTGCCCTGCCCGTCTCGTCTGCACTGCCCGTCTCGCCTGCCCTGCCCGTCTCACCTGCCCTGCCTGTCTCGTCTGCACTGCCCGTCTCGCCTGCCCTGACTCCCTCGCTTATCCTGCCTGCCTGCCCTGACCCGATCTCCGGATCTGCCCTCCTGGTTCCACCCGGCTTGTCGTCTTCCCGTCTCGTCCCTACGTGTACGACTGACCTTCCCGGCTACCGAACCCTGGCGATCGACCTGAATGCTCTTCTGGACTGTCCATGTTGGTTTTGGTGTACCTGGCATTAGTAATAAAGACCTGTTCTACCGCATCTCGGGGTCCGCTCCTGCTCTGTCTGCCTGGCGTAACAAATTCTGACATATCAGTACAAAATTTAAAAATTCAGAATAAAAAGTAAAAACAGTTTTCTATCAAAAATTTACATTAAGCTAACAAAAAATGTAAAATATCAAAAGAAGCATTGCACAATACAAATGCCAGTTCCTGCTCATGCCTATGGAGCAGCATGCTTTAATGCTATGTCCCTTTGTTCCATCATTTTTTACCTCTCAATCTTGTGTATTGTACCAAATATCTGACTTCAGTGTCACTGCAGTGTGTTAAAATAACAGTACAATAATCCGTAATGTCTGTATTAGGAATTAAAGTATGTGTAAGAAATGTGCTACAATTAAGTGATTTTCATGAGTTACATTCCACTATCCCATGTTGCTGGATACGAGAACTTTTACTGTAATCAAATTTCTGATATTAGGAATTTAAGTGTAACATGTTATAATTGAACTGTAAGTATTTATAATTGATTTCCTGATATCAGAAACTGGCATTTAACTAGTTCAAATTCCAACTCCCACTGAAATGAAGAAAAACAGTTTGAATCTCAATACTTAAAATAGAATTTCTGATATCAAGAACTGGCATTATAACTATTTACAACTGAATTGCTGATATCAGGAAATCTAGGATATTCCAACTGAATCTGTGATATCCTCTAAAATTATTTAAAGTTAAAATGGTTTGCCATAAAAGAGAGGTGACATAAAACCAGGAAGAGGTTACAAGACAAACAGTCATGAGTACTGTGCCGCAGGGAAGAAAACAATGTGGTTTCACAAAAGCAAAACGACCTCTAGCCAAAGGGCAAAGGTATTACAGGTCGATATCACTTTCTTAAGTCGATTAAGGTCCGCAGGATAATTAGCATTAATTAGTAAATTCGTGACAGAAAAAACAGCACTGCTAAATAAAGAAACAGCATGTAGCCGAGTACATGATGGCGCACATGCAAATAGCCGCATTACGCTCATTCAGCCTAATTATCCAGCCAAGCAGCATTTCAGGACTGATCGAGCCACATTGCTCAAGGAGGCGTTGGCATGACGCAGCCGTCTTTCTGCTTCTCTCCCTCCAAAGACAGACTTTTGAAAATTAATTCGGATTAGCTACTACATACTCATTAATCATACAGCTACTACAGCTAAATGACCCGAGTCAAATGTTTAGTAAAACGGAGAAATCTGAACAAAATAAACACACATACACAAAATATAGATAAATATTTGGTATGTTTGGGTTCAACATGCTATAATGCAAGAGCTATAATGCATTGCTATAATGCAAGTTATTGGAAACATATACTTTCACCATCAGTGATATTTTAAAGTATAATCTGGATCACTTAAACCGTTCAAAACTTTATTCGTATTTACTATAGGCCCTATTTGTTTTCTTAAAAAGTAGAACAGATGCTTGGAATTATAATTTCTAAAATCGATTATTATGAACAAGCGCTTTAATTACATTTTACCTTTAGAAGTTCTCCAGGTAATTCGAGCACCTAAATTGTTCAATGGTCCTTAACGCGACAACTGATAAAAAAAAAAAAAAAAAGTTATACAGTTTATGTAGCTTCCATATAACCTGTTGTTAGACAAAACGACCGTGTACTTCTACAGACTTCCGTTTTCAATCTCCCACATGTATCATGTGATGAGACAGACCATCCCAGGTAGACACAATGAGTCGAATCAAATAATTCAGCCAAGTTTTCGTCAGTATAGTTCATCAACAGGAATTATCAACCACTGTTTACCGAGCATGAGTTTATTCAAATACAGTTAACATAGTGGTGGATCATTAACTGAATTCCAATGCAAATATTTATGCGGTGCCGTTGTTCTTAAACTTTAGGTGCGTATGTCGAATTCATTTATAGCTGAAATGATTCAATGTACGTAAATCCGATATATTTTGAGTCTGAAGTGTATAGCTAGGATAAGTGTTGCCCGACACAGACTATTCAAGCCGAGTAGGGTACAAATGCAGCATTCTTTTTTTCAGAAATGAAAATCATATACTGGAGCAATGCACGTTTCCTCTGCAGTAAAAGTCCTACACGTCTCCGATTATTCGGGGTCACCACAAAAGCTGTTTGTATATGAGGGGTGAAATTATTTAATAATTAAATAAAAACTAAATTATTAAAATATATAGGTCTATAATTGATTTAATATATCGATAAAAAAAATGATGTAGGTTTGAGAGGTAAGGAGCGTGTGCTGATTACAGTGTGTTGCCGCACCCACCACACAAAGAACCACCTCTGGGATGAGAGCCCAAGGGCAGCCGTGTAGCGGGTGACGGCTCTCGGCATAAGGGTGTAACGATACACTCGGCCCACGAAACGAGACGATATTTTTACAATATTTTAAGGACAACTTCAAAGAGGAAATTGAGGGGTTAATTTCCTCAATTTATAAAATTAACCCCTCAAAATATAAGACTGGAAAGCAGCCGTTAATTTGATTAATTTGAAAGACAAAAAATGCTAAATTACAGAAGCGTATTACTGCCACGATATGATAAAAAAATAATCTCACTATCACGTGATAACGTGAAAACCTTACATTATAACGTGAAACCGTATCACGTCATAACAGGAAACATTATCATGTAATTACGTGAAATAGTATCACGTTTTAACGTGATGTCTTCACGTTATCACGTGATAGTGAGGATATAGTTTTTATTATGTCGTGGCAGTAATACGCTTCCGTAATAAATAATGCAGAAATATGGTGAAATGTTTTGAGGAGTCGAGGAAACCCCGGATTTTCTACCACAGAAAATGGTCTCATGTCGGTTAATCGCAATGAAAACGCTAATAGTAGTGTACGTTAGCCGCTGTGTACTGCATTATTTTCCTACAATGCTTACAGATGGTTCGTGTTTTGTCTGTCACCCTTTCGATGTCTATCGCCGGGTCCCCAAAATGCGAACGCACAAAAGATTTAAGTGTCTGGGGCATCTGCTATGGTAATGTCGTCAGACGCCCACATGATTACAGCAGCTGATTTGCAGCGCCTTCGTGAGACCGCTTCTCGTGACAACAATAATGGCACAATAATATGTGGTTTTCTTCAAAACTTAGAAGTCTGAGTTGTCCTCAAAACTCAAAAATCTAGTGCAGTAAGTTGTTTTGAAGTTATAAGTTGTCTTATCTATTTTTTACTTTTTTACAGCGATAACAGACGGGGTAGGGGTTCGTCTCATTAAATTAACCAGAGAAAAACAACGGAGAGACCAAATCAGCAATGAAAATAAACAGCAACAGGTAACGATACATTCTGATAACTGCAATGAAATTTAGCCTAAAATAAACGTGTACTCGGATAACAACGCTACTAAATTTTGCCACTAGAGGTCACTTGCCTCAAAATCATACAACTTTTGCTCTTTAGTGGGTTGAGTGTTTAGTCTGTCGCATAAATCAACAAAACGTAACCTAAACTGGAGGTATTTTGATCTGTAACGGCAAAACAGCAAGTCTACAAGATTAAGATTCAGATGATTTATTGTTTATTGTTTCCACAGCAAAGGTGCATCCTCTCCAGTGTCACAACATCAAAACAATAGACAAAATAGTAACAATAAAACAAAATAAATCCAATAAACAAACAAACAGACCAGCACAATAAAGCAGTCATACTCCAAAGTTTCAAGATATTGCACGTTTCACCTATTGCACTTGAAAATAGCAGCATTAAAATTAAGCGATGATCCAACTTAGTTGCAAACATGACACTGTATTGTAAGCATGTGGCCTAGATCAGATTGTCAGCTTAGCAGCATTTAGCATGGTGCTGGCTGAAGGATAGAAACTGTTTTTTAGTCTGTTAGTTTTAATTTTTATGGATCTGAAACGCCTGCCTGAAAGCAAGCGTTCAAACAGCACATGTCCAGGGTGTGATGGGTCCCGAAGAAGAACAACAGGAACTTCTTCAAGTGAAGGGAGAGGGAAGCCAACTATCCGCTGGGCGTCCTGAATGACCCTGTGGAGCTCTTTCCTCTGTGCTACTGTGTAGCTGGAGAACCATGCACAGAGACAGTAGGCTAGGATGTTCTCTACTGTGCAGTGGTAGAAGGACACCAGCAGTTTCTCAGGGATGTTGAGTCTCTTTTTGGCCTTTTTCACTAGTTCAGCAGTGTTCCCCAGGTCAGGTCTTCCCTGATGGTGACTCCCCAGAAGCAGAAATCTGAGACCTTCCTCACACAGTCCCCTTTGATGATGAGTGGCTGGATGTTGTCTACCATCTTCCTAAAGTCCAGAATGAGCTCCTTGGTCTTTGGAGTGTTGAGGAGCAAGTTGTTGTTCCTACACCACGCTGTCAGCCGCTCCACCTCATCCCCACCCAGAGACGAGTGTGAAGTTTATTACATTCTATACATAAGGCACAAAAATATCTAACTTTGAGATGATATTTTTGAGGTACAAATGGAGCTAAAATAGTAATGACTTATTAGTCAAATAGACCCTTATTAGTCACTAGAGGCTAGTTGCTTAAGCTCAAAGCTGCAGGGATTTTAGGATCTGTAGCAGCTTGGATCGAAAACTGTTTAACTGATAGGAAGCAGCGAGTAGTTATTAGAGGCACAATGTCACAGTGGGCCTGCGTTCATAGTGGGGTACCGCA
>JAODLD010000101.1:24772265-24787685 GCA_026781065.1 Mormyrops boulengeri | reverse complement strand
CCCCCCCCCCCCCCCCCCCCCCCCCCCCCCCCCGGGCGAGCGCCCGAGAGAGAGAGAGGGTGTGTGAATGAGTGTGTGTGTGTGAGAGTGTGTGTGTGTGTCCGGCAGCAGGCTGGCATCAGCCTGAAAATGACTAGGATTGGCTCCAAGTCCCCCTACTGTCCCAATTTAAAGAGGTAGATGCAATTAGTTTCTGCTTTAAACAAAACTTTGGCACAAAATCATCGCTGAACCATAAAACATATTCAGACTCTCGCTGGCTCACTCACATGCCACACTTTCTTGGTCTGTGGGGCAAGGTGGTCGGGAGTCCAAGTTGGACTGGACCTGGGTTCGGTCCCCGGGACGGGCATAGGACCTTTCTGTGTACTCTCCCTTTGTTCACGTGGGTTTCCGCTGGGGGCTCCGGTTTCCTCCCACAGTCCAAAAATGTGTGCAGAAGGTTAACTGGCGAATCTAAATTGGCCCGGTGAGTGTGTGCGCCCTGCAGTGTGTTGGTTCCTGCCTGCACCTATTGTTCCCAGAATAGGCTCTGCCTCCCCCCCCACCCCATCCCAGTTGGGATTAAGCGGCTGAACTCTGCTGATTTCCCAGCCTTCCTTCACCTGTGAGCCAGGTGTGAAGCCTCTGGCCAATCAGAATCAGTAATTATTAAATAATTACCTGGGAGACCTGAAAACAAGGCCTAGATATGGAATCAAGGTCCAGAGCTGAATAACCCTGCTGTAGAGTATCACTTAAAGGTCAAAGACAATCGAAAGAACATTTCACCTGTCTCTGGGGAAAAGCAGGAAGACTGGGAAGTGATCCACCATAAATTCCCATGGCAGGTCATTCTGAGCGACGTTGACTCTGTGATGGGAAGAGACTTGGCATTAAACAGTGCTCACCGGCAAAGTATCAAGCTAAAGGCACAAAGGTTCACTTCTCAGTTTATCACAAAGCTGCAAACCATACGATCAGAAATTCCCACATCCTCCCATCTTGCAGAGCCTTCCCTGTTACCGGGCTACTGTAAACTTCTCGTTCCCCCGGAACAGCTGTGCGAGCTGGATGAGGACATGGTTGAGGGCTGTGCAAAAGCCGCACCAGTGTGTGTAGTAGAAGAGCAGCACATCCTGGGTGACAGAGAAGACAGAGAGGGGACGTCGGCATTCAGAGCAGCAGACGTGCTACTGGCCACCATCAGAACTGCTCACGGTGACAGTGAACATCAACTCACATGCGGGATTAAATACAATTCAAAATGAGAGGTCACTGATTTTAGGGACTCCAAGAACCTGAGAGAAATTTTTCCACAAACCATTTAAAGTCATAAATCACACCAGAACTACTGCTCAACATAAATACCTATGCAAACCAAAAATAGTCCTAATATCTAAATATATAATAAAGAGAAACAGCCCGTCCTCCTTGGAGGGGAGGCAGAGAGAGCAGACGGCCAGGCCCAGAGCAGCCCAGCGCCATGGGGAAGCGCTAGCGGCCATTAGCTGGTCATCTGCTCGCAGCACAGCGACAGACAAAACACAAGCAGGACCGGCTAAGCTGCCTACTCGCGTATACACACACAGGGTCAGAGGTCACTGGGCTGCAGCGTCCAGCCACCCAAACATCAGTATTTATCCAGAACAGTCACTCTCACAGGGGATGAGGCAAGGGACGCGCTGGACAGGATGCCAGTCCATCACAAGGCTTCCAGATAGAGTTACTGATTAAAAACGCAGCAGCCGCACCGAGGGTGACCTTGGCCCCCTGTCCTCACGTTGTTGTGTGCTGCAGGAGAACACCGGTGACCGCAGAGAGAAACAGGAAGCCGTCGCTTTTAAGCCAGAACACAGGAAGGATGCGAGTGAGCGTCAACGCAGATGATTTCCTCCGTTATGACACTCCACATCCTCCCATTTCGAGATCCGCCCTGCAGCACGGACACCCCTGGGTTGGGAAAGGATTAGAGGTAGGGGGTGGGGGTGATCGGCACTGAACCGAGGCCTGCCTGCAATCGGGTGGGTGTGTGGGGGGGTGCCTATGGGAGAACAGAAGGCACAAGGGGGTGGGGAATTTAAAGAGAAACAAACTGCTGGAAGATGAGGTGCCGAGGGAAAAGGCACGGAAGGTCGATGACGAAAGGAGAGACCAAAATAATCACAGTAGTGTAATAACTGAACGTACCTTCTGAGGATCCATGACTGTGCTGAGGAACGAGGCTGTAGTCACCTCCCTGATTAAGGACGTGGGGGACTTTGGCACAGGGCTGCCCACCAGGTGCCGCGTCAGCGGGCTGTATGGGACACTGAAGTTCTGTATGAAGTGCTCTGGAACACAGCCCCCGCGTGGAGGTGAATGGCAGTGCCAGTGTGCCGGACATGACCAGAAACACGGGGAAGGCCCCGGATCCCAGCTGACGGGGTCAACTGGACCTGCAGGGGCTACTTCTCCAAGGGGCCTACTTCCTGCTCTACACAGTGAATACAGACCACCTGCAGCTAATGATTTAGTATCAGTTCCTCTGCTGGAGTTAATTTTCTGCAAACTCATGTATCAACATCCTCTTTTCCTTATTATATAATCATGTGGTAACTAGGCAGCATTTACAACCCTGTCAACCCTATAAAAAGACTAATCGGCCATAAAAATCCAAGCCGGCTCGAAGACATATGAACGTTACAAATATTCGATCCAGGACGGGGAGTCCATTTTTTTTATTGGGAATGCAAAAAATATTCACTGATTTTGGGACAACGGGAATTTGATGGGTACTGACTGGTGAAGGCTCACCTAGAGTGTTACCGAGTGTGTCGTTGAGGTCCGAGATGTAATGGGTCTCTTCCGGAAGGTTCACTATGGTCAGGAAGAGGTGCCGCCTGTCAGCCCTGGGGGCCCCCAGCCGCACGGCCAGCTTCCAGTGCAGGTGCGAGTCCAGCAGGTAGAAGCGCAGTGTTTTGTTAGTCCTGCATCTGAGACCCGTGAGGCCCTGGAGTGAAGGCTCCGTGTCGGAGGGGACCCCTGAGTCCTGAGATCGAGGCGGTGGGGGGGGAGGCACCCCCAGGGTCTTGCAGCACGCGCTGTAGTGGCTGAACGGGCTGTAAGATGCGACGACATTGCTGCAAGCCACACCATGCATCATCAGGTGGGCGAAGGTGCGTCGCATGAGGTGAAAGGACTCCAGTGCTGCCCCCATGTGGTGGAAGGGACAGCGGGCAGTTCGGAAGGCACTAGGCCACACGCCTACCGATTCCTTCAGGCACAGCTCGCATACGTTATGCATGCGCGACACGGCGTTCCAGTGAGGCAGTACTATCGTGTTGCAGCAGGGGGCAACAGAATTCTGGGTCCCTTGTGACTGCCCCATACCATCTTGCTCCGCCCCGTCGCTGTGGTTGCAGGCGTGGTACTGCAGGGCGACTTCAGCGATCTGCAAGGAAAAGTGTGCCCAAGTCATGCTCACATCGATTCACAGGGCGCTTGTAACCGGCACTCAGACACCCAGTTCAGTTAACGGAGATTAATTTTTGGGTCGGTACAAGATTCAATCCTTTCACAGCGCCCCCTGACTTTATTTTGTATCAGCATTAGTCAGTTAAACAGCAAGGGAAAAAAGCTGAGTTTTCTATTCCAGAGAACCTAATATAATATTTCATTTCAATGCCATGATAATAATACCCTATGATAAAAGTACAATGTGTTTAAAGTCCCTGTATTTAGAAGCATTGCACTATGTAACACACATTTTGTTCCTGGATAGTATGTGTTATTTCTTAATTGTTTGTTGTCAAAGCATAGAAAATGGCCATTATTCCCTTCAAACTTTGCTTTTGTGACCATCACAATGAAATTTAGAAATGAACCTATTTCCTTTTACACAAGGTCGGAATTAACCAAAATATTAATTAAGATTTACATGGATTTATACTAAAGTTATACAAAAATGAACAAAAACATTTCGTTTTTTTTGCAGTGCTTGCAGGTAAAATGAGGTGCCCAGGGTTTGCCTTGATCCCTGACAGACTTGCTGAAATATGCCTTGCAGGCTTCACACAGTTTAGCAGAGGCTGTCGCAGAGTAAGTTCTCACTCTTGTCTTGATAAGATCGGCCACACACATATCAGAATGTGTCTGGAGAATGCTTGCAGTCAATTGATGCCGCCTATGATAAATTATATAGGTTTGTGTGGTTTCACTTAGGCAGCTAGAACTAAACTGGTGAGTGGCGAGTCCCTGTATATATATTACTATGGAAAGTTCTAGAAAATTCTGTTTTTTGAAAATTCTCGTAAGTTGTACAACATTCTAGAAAGTTCTTTTAAAATTCTTATAAGTTCTAGACAATTTTTCATCAGATACTCAGCAAAGAACGGAGTCCCTAAAGGGACATGGACAAACAAAAAAAATCCTTTGAAACTTTCTGCTCCTTACGTAAGACTGTAAAAGATTTTTTTGTTTGCACATGTCCCTTTGGGGGCTCCATAGCATGGAATCTACCTGGAATGTTTGTAAAGATGGGTAAATTTGAAAATGTCATTACCCAGGTCACAAAGGCAAAGTCTGAAGAGAAAAATAGTTCTTTCCCATTTACTTTAGTCATAAGCAATTGGGAAATAACACTTTCTGCCCAGGTACAAGAAAACACTTTGTAACAAAATGTTTAGTTTATCTTTAGCTAATCTGAGAAAGTGGCACTAACTTAAAAACAGCAAGTTTTTCCGGCCTGTTGACGCCAACTGCAGCGCCATCTGCAGGCTGTGCAGCTAAAGTACAGTACAAGTGTTATGCCCAGGAAGCAGGGAGAGGCGGACTCATTTGACAAATTAACTTGAAGGAAAACTGGTTACTCATCGCATCAAAGACGGCAAATTATGAGTAATCATTACAGTGGTTTACGCAGATTTTACAGTGCTCCTTGAAATGGTGAAGACTGCTAACTTACCAAAATGTCATCTGTCACATACAAAAAAAAAATATTTTTTAAAAACCCTGTTCCGTCAAAATCAATATGTGAGATTTAAAATAAATGTGCGTCAGGGCACATATCAGCCAGCATAGTGTGAGAGATGACCAGCCAGCATGAGGAAATCTGGGTGAGCACCGCCTACAGAGAGACTGCCTCATCACTGCGAAGGGGCTCGAACCCACGGCAAGCTGCTCTGCCACCCCCCCGGGCCACAGCAAGGCATTTAGATGTGGACGTGCTTCAGAATGGCCACATGTATTAAACTTTCGCTTGAAATGAGAAATTGGAGCTTCTGCAATATGAACTTTCAAACAGCACTGCGGCTAAGTTAATGCATTTTAATATTTACACTTTATTTAGCGGGCGCATTTTTTTATCCAAAGCAACATACATTTCAGAAAGCAGGGTCAGCTAGTTCCTGGAGTCATTGGGGGGGTGAAGGGCCTTGCTCAGGGGCCCGATAGTGACACTGCTCTTCCGACCCTGGGTTTTAATAAATATAAATAAATCTTTTATTTGCCCAATACATTGAAATTCTTCTCTTTGCCTACCCCATCTTGCGCGCCATAGCTTAGGGGTCACAGCGCAGGGTCAGTGAACGTGGGGGGGGTTGAGGGGGAGGGGAAGGGCCTTGCTTAAGGGCCCTCGAACTTGTGACTGTTCTGCCGAAGCTGGAGCTCGAACCAGTGATTTTCTGATCATGGACACAGAGACATAGCCCCTGAGCCACTAATCGCCCCCAAAACAAAAGGGTTCGATTTGGGGCCCCATGACTGACCTGCCGCACCAGAGGCTGGTGGGGGGCCAGTGGGTCGAAAGGCAGGAAGGCGAGCAGCGCTGGGCCCTTGCTGAGCTCCTGCTCCAGGAGACGGCTCTTGGCCCCGTGGGGGCGGAGCCACTGCAGGACGCTCTCCCTGTTCTCGTACACCCAGCCGCAGACATTCTCTGACGTGAAGTTCCTTTCTGCCCGTGGGAAAATCTGCATGGGATCAGGCAAATAATTCAACCTGCAACCAATATGAGGGGGGGATTCT
The DNA here is from genome assembly GCA_026781065.1 of Mormyrops boulengeri. Classification (NCBI taxonomy): domain Eukaryota; kingdom Metazoa; phylum Chordata; class Actinopteri; order Osteoglossiformes; family Mormyridae; genus Mormyrops; species Mormyrops boulengeri. The sequence goes on along the minus strand of JAODLD010000101.1, from coordinate 24,781,703 downwards.
TATTTAGATACAGCACTAAAAAAAAAAGACACCCCACCCCAGCCATAGAAGCGCTAATGTGATCCCCCCATCGATATTTTTCCACTAAACCCGTCAGTGTTCTTGAGTCTATAAAACAGAACCTGAAAGGCCTGCAGCCTTTGTCAGACGCTCCCTTGCATGCTGGCAGCACCACTGCGCCCCCTGCGGATTCCACTACTCACAAGCGACGTGTTGAAGTGTCGGTGCATGTAGACCGTCCCATCTTCCTGCACCGAAATCGCTTCCGCCACCGGCTTGCTTGTCACCACTCCGAAGCGAACCACTCCCTGGAAATCTGCACCATAATCAAAAGCATACATTTCACTCTGTGGCACCCCACAGTCGTCATTGTGATATTTTATCCACCTGGCCCAGCTGCCCGCATGGGTTGACTAGCACTGACTGCAGGGTAGGCTGATACACGCGCATGACTGTACACAACAGGCAATTTAAAGACCCCAGCTAGGCTACTGCATGTCTTTGGACTGAGAGAAGAAGTAGAACCACCTGGAGAAAGGCAACACGACAGAGAGGGAACAAGCAAACTACTCAGAGGGGAAGCAGGAAGAGATCCTGAGCCCAGTACGGGCGAGACAACATTGCCGCCTATTGAGCCACCAAGCCACCTTGTTTATATAATATTTTTAAACTCTCCTCAGAGCCAAACTTGGCAAACCAACAGTGACGTCATTAATATAATATGACAGGTAGATTTTTTAGGCTTAGCGTCTATCGAGCCTGGAGTCCTTATGACCATCTTAAAATGCAATTCTTTCCCACGTACTATGCTGGATTCAAACCGAACACATCAAAATCTACGAACGCCTGCTAAACTAATGCTGACTGGCAACTGCAGAGCCCAGAGCAGCGGTGCATGTGTGAACTGGCAGAGATGGACGAATGAAAGGCAGAGAATATCAGAAACTCATCAAACGGACAGCATGTCACCTTAATCCCTGCTTGCAACGGTACATTACCGTTTTGAGTGAGTCATTTCAAAGGCGAACAAAAACCGCCAAAAGTAAAAAAATAAGCAATTCAAGAATAACAGGCATGACCGGCTCTCTGTCGGAGTGAGAGCCGGTCTTCAGAGAGGTGCGTTTCAAAAGCAGCCTGCTGCGGAGAACCGACATCAAACGGCATTTCGTCATCCTGACATATATGACAGCATAATAAGATTATGATCAGATAAAAAAAAAAAAAAAAAAAAAACTTTTATAAAAAGTCAAGATGTTTCATTTGAAACCAAAGCTGGTGTTTCCACAACTCAAAGTAAACCAGTTCAAGTTAACTCAGTATCAAACCATATCGTCAGTAAGATTAATCAATTCTCACGTCGCTAACTGAGCGTCCCTTAGCCAAAGATTTCTAACACCAAAATCGTAGGAGAATAATGCTCATGGTTTAAAATCCCAATCGTATGCAAATATGATGTATACATGTCAAAATATGAAATATGTAATTACTTTGCCAACATTTTTCCTAGATATCTGACTTACCTCTCTTCAAGGCCTGTAATGCTGATGTCAGGAATACAATGTATCCAGGAGGCTGCGGTGAAGCATTGAACTCAAAATAACCCACCACTCCTGGCTAAGAAAGAGGAAAACAAGAAAAAAAACACATAAATATCAAACAACAAATTTTCCTCTTCTGGGCTACAGCTGCACATTTTTTCAGAAGGGTGAGAAATTTATACCACAATATCGTACTGCAATGTCTACATAGTGCAATATTATGCAAACACTTGTTGTAAAAGCACATGCAAATAATTCATGCAAAACACACAACAATTTGCATATCAACACCAAAGCAACCGCTGTAACAAATTAAAGTTCAGTTGCCAGCTGCCTGCAGACCAGCTAGCCCTGATGGAAAGAAGACTCTACCAAGCTACAACTGCACAATGCTTTCAGGCTGGCTCTTCACCTCATGATAAGAGAGGAAGTCTTGCAACATTGCTCGTGAAGGCAGGTATGTCAGAGGGGTGATAACCCGCCGGATGAACTTCTCCACGTAGGCAGCCACGAAGGGTCCCTTGTATTCAATAGGCCCAAACCTGTAAGACAGTTTACATACAGTAAACATATACACATTCACCGTCTATACAATCTCACCGGAAAATCATTCAAAGTTCCCAGCCCCCTAACCAAAAGTATTCCACACCCCTCTGTTGGCGCCCGAACATTACAGAATCACCCTGTACTGAAAAATAAAATCTGCGATCAGAATTATTGATCCACAAAAATACACGATTTGTCCCATATTTCTGTACACACTGCAAACCCTCCCCACACCCACTCAGCAAATTATATGTTTAGGGACCCCCCCCCACTCAGCGGGTCTGCAAAATTTCTGAATGACGCAAACTGGTCTAATGTTATCAAACGGTTGGGGACCCCTAACTTAAAGGTACCAAAATTCAAGGGTCCAGGAGAAATGCATCATTCAGAACAGTATCTCCTCAGACGCGATGTGCAGTCCCACCTTCGGTAAAACAGGTGTATCACGGGGTACTGATAGAAGTTCTGGTTCTTTCGGCATTTTCCCTGGTTCCACCAACAGTTAACAGCTATAAATAGGACCTGCACACAGCAAGACAGTAGGAAACTCATTCAACCCATACCCATGGAGCACTGTAAAAACTAAACACACAAAAAAAAAAAACGATACGGAAGCAAGCTCTGACGCCAAGCAGACATTTCGATTTGCATAAATTACAGCGACGTCATGTTTTTCTTCCGATCCAAATTCAGCATTAAGCTCACAGGACACCTACCACAGCACCATACTAATGAGCTAGATAATATTATTACAAGTCAATAATATTCTGGTTGCTGCACAGAGACCCTCAGGAACAAGGTGAGGGGAAAAAAGATCTTTTTTCCCAATTCCATAAAAGCTATCTTCTGAGAAGCTGCTTTCTCTCTGTTAACGTGAAGACACACTAGGAGATGGTAGGATGGTGATATTAACCAGCCATTTGGTCCCAAGACATAAACAAGGAGGATACCTCTTTGGAAAGCTTCCCGGCAACCTGCTGGACCTCTTCCCGAGCGCCGATGGAGTGCGCACACCATGGAGCATAGAAGAAGACTAGGGAGATCTCAGCCGCGCTCCGTAGGCGGTCCACCTGGTCCAGCTGCCCCAGGAAAAGGTCCACGACCGGGGCATCAGGCGAGAAGAAGCGCCGAGGAGGCCGTGCAGGGGCAACGACATTCTTTGCACGGCTACTTAGAGGAATGGACCAATGTCCAAATTAATGAATAACACCAGCTTTCCCAAAAAACTGAGAACCTTACACAGTAATAAAATATAGAGTACAACCATCCATTTGGGGTATTGGATATCAAACATTTGTTTGAGCTGAGGAATAGTACACAGTGGAGTATAACATGAAATCCATTCATAAGTACAGCAAAACGAGAGGCGAGTTGCATATTAACGGTGCCTTAAGGTACCTTGTCTTGAATTCCTCTAAATACTTTAATCTGATTAGTTGCAGCTTGCGCATGTGTGTTATGGACAATTTGGTACGAAATCTCAACATACTATAAGAAAGGTCACATTAATGGCTTAGATAGATAAACCGTCCCAACTGCACAGCTACAAAAGTTGGGGAAAGAGAATATAGGCGGTCATGGGAGCTAGAGTTTCTTCTTGTCAAAGTAGCACAGATATTAAGTCGATTATGTGACTGGAAAAAGCATATAATCTACAGATTTAGGACAGTTTCCAAACGCACACAGAAAATGTATCCATTTATTTATATTACATGAACTGCTCATATTTATAGAGGTAGAGAGCTGAGCCCGAACAGCACCAATATCCCTGGCACAGCCTCGGCCAATTCTTTAAATATCTAGGCTAATGTGATATTTAGTAAACACTGGACGTGTATAGCAGCAGCAATAATAATAATATACGATTCAGCTGGAAAATACATGCACATGTTTTCCATCCTGGCTAATCGGACTGCTAGCAGAAGTTTCACTCCAAGCGAGTGTATTCCGCACATTTCATCCATATGCTAGCAAGATGGGCAAGTTACGATTAAAAGGCATTAAGTCAGCAATCTACCTGATTGTTCAGCGGATCCCCTAGCTCGGTGCTTACCTGCAAGCGAATTTTATAGTGACAATAAAAAGGCAGCCTAGCACGATGGCTCCACAAAGAAGATCGGGTCTTCGAGCCATCTGATTCACCAGCTGCCAAAGTGACACCCGCAACCGGCGCAGCATTACAGACGCCTAGCCCTTCCCTTCCATTTAAACACGCAGTTTGGCACAACACCTGCACACCAGCCCACAGAGGTGGGGAAACACGGTCCGCCGAACCAGTGACCAAAACCGTGCACCGCCTGACAGCGAGCAAACCCTCCTCCGCCACGTACTCCGCGCACTTCCGCTCCCGGGGAGCGTCGCGCAACTGCGGCGCGTTTACAGAAGCGGAGGCGCCTGGGTGACGCGGCCGCGCCGGCCAATGACGTGGGCCGCCTCTGCACCAATTAACTGTTCATTAGCTGCTGTAATTCGACGTGTGAAATTCCCTACAAATCATGCCTGCCTAAGAAACAGTCCTGGACCCTGTACGAAATACGAAAATGGCAATGTTCAAAAATCTGTTCAAAGGTTTCCATCAAGTGATTTTTTAATTATGATTTGTATGGTTATATGAATATAGTTTAAACAGACGAGTCGACGCTTTACAGGGTGCGATAATAACTGGGTAGAAGTAATATTTGAAAGTAGCTTGCAGTACCCAAATCATGCTATAATTAAGTCAATAAACATTCATTTATACTCACATTAGCCTTTTCAGGACATGCGTTTATGCAAAAACATTTACAGGTGATTGTGGTGGAGGTGTATAATAATCAATTGACAGTATAGTTAAAATCAAAGTATAATAAAATGAGGGTATTGCTGATAAAATGCATTAGTCAACATACAGCACTGTGCGTCTCAGGCAGTCATATGAAATCTGTAAAGCTATTTATCTAGGCAGTAAGTGTATGTTTGCTCAGAACAAAAACGCTATTTAACATTAGAGAATATACGAATTAAGAATAACACAATAAAAACTAATAGGAATTTCATCTATTCTCCCAGCAGTCACTGCATATATTGCTGGATGGCTAGAACAGCACCGTATCAGTTCCCAAACCTCTCCTCTGGGACACCTCAGGCATTTCATGTAGATCGATTTGTTAAATTTCACCACCAGCTTGCTTAATTTATTCGTTTAACTAGTTAAAAAAAGTAATTCATGTGTTGTCAAGTGAACATGGTATGCTAGTGGTCAAGTAAAAAAACACTGATGTATTGCATGATTGCTGCAAATACTGTGGTGATTTTAGGAAGGGATTTGAAATACTTAAGGTGACACACTTTAAAAAACATAAAACCATAGTTTGCACGAACACGAATATAATTGAAACAATTTTCCTTGACTAAGACTTTTGTACAGTACTCTATACCTGTGCATTTAATTCAATAAGATAGGTAACTCGATTAAAGTCAATAAAAAGTATCGATTAAAATTTCCTACTAGATTACTTGGCGGAAGAGAGACGGCGCATAGCGGATGAAGCGCCTCACATTAAACGTAAACGAAAATGCAGTCGTTGGTCAATATTACAAAGCAAAACCTCAATATCACCACAGCTAGTCCGCAATGCATACACATCTTAAAAGATTTCTGGGTTTGACAGACGCACCCAATAATGTGAGGTTAGCATAGACATGTTTCATTTAGCCTCTTATTGGAGTAGCCTAGCCTGTTTTTTTTTATCACTTTGACTTTAAATCGGTTAGCCCCGTCATTTAGCTGCATCCTCTTACATTATATGATATGTATTAATAACCCTATAATATTTTTAGTGAACATATCGTGTGCGTTGAGTAGGGCTAAACGATATTGGATGCTTTGCGACATTTTCAGAGTTGAAAATTAACTATAGGCCTATATCCAAATAGGCCTAATACTTACCTACCAACAAATTAGATCAAATATGTTGGTGGTAGGAAGGACCGATAAATCATTTGCCTTTGCTCAATATCATCACTATGAAATGCAAACAGCAAGGACCATAATGATTTTGATTGTTTGGCAGAGCGCATGAAGAGCTCATGCAAAAGTAGTAAACTTCAGACTGATTTTTTTAACATACACTAGATCATTTAAAAATGGAACCATCGTAGAACGGCAACGTTTGCTAAATTTTCTTTCTTTTGACTGGGCAAAAATGTTTTAGCACAACGTATTGATAGTTTGAACCAAGCAGGCTATCCCGGTCATTGCGATGTGAACAATTGCTTGCGCATGAAAGGTTCCTGCCTTGTGTCAAATGTAATGTATAATATAATATAATATAATATAATATAATATTATATAATAACCGATTACTCGATGAATCTTCGAATAATTGGTGGAATACTCGATTATTGATATAATCGATAGTAACTACCATAAATTTTATTTAAAACAAATTTCAGCACATTCAGATAAATCAAAAAATGACGATAACCATAAAAATACTTACTTCTAACTTTCTCAAATGATATACAATTCTTAAATAAACATCAACAAAGGACATGAGCCTACAAGTAGCCTACATTTTACATGTCGATTCTTCTTTGTTCTTTTACATCTTGCGCATCTTTGCCCGGAGATGCAGTCAGATGTCCCTTTTTCATTTGGCGACCTCCATGTGATGCTATTGGTCTACATCGGTACGTGTGACAGTACATGATTAACTAAAGAGAGGGACGCTATAGGATAAAACACAATAAACAAACAAGCAAATGAACAAAAATTATCATGTAAAAGTGTGACAAAAGTTCTTTAGTAAAGAAGTACAGTTTAGTACAGTTTAGTAAAGCTTAAAACTACATTACAAGCAGAAATATTCATAAACCTTTCAATTCATCTTTGAATAAATAAGGCAACAATGCAACTCGTTCCTGCCCAACTTTAAAACGATGGATACCGAGTCAAGCAACTTACCGACAGATTTAATTAATTTGATTAATATCCATTCATTAATGGACGGAAAATATTTGGGATTGTTTCAAATCAACATCTTTTGACTAAAGTAATTTCCCATTCATGCATTATTATTAATTTATCTCGAGACATTCCCTGTATGTGTGTATATATACACACATGCATATATACATACAAACACACAGACACACACACATATTAGGGTTGGCTGTGAATACAGGACGTGTGGAGGAACCTCTACCCAAAGCCCCAAAATCACTGGTACCGCCCCTGTTTTGAGGGCTGTACTCATGATACCTTTATAAAAGTGATGCAGGAGGTGTTTGTGTATCATCGGCGCGGGAAAGGCTTGAACAGGTTAGAAATCCATCCGTGGTGCATATCTTTGGGAAAGCCATGTCTTCCCTTTCTCTCCTATTCCTGTTGCTGTCTGGTAAGTATTGATTAATGTTTTAGCACTAAATCAAAGTTAAGCTGTATAAACGTCCGCGTCTGTAACACGTAATGTATTTATTCCAATAAGATCATCCTTCCGTGCTTATGATCATTAATCTTGTAGGTACCTCACCGGTGCCTACGTCCCAAATAAGACTGAATTGGTTTGGTTGTGTTCCACTATCCGCCAAGATTTGCCATAAACCTCTATCAAGAAAACATACATTGTGCATACATCTCTTTGCGATTAGATTTTGTAAACGTCAGACATCTTCTGGATGTACCGTTTTGTTTTTTAATTTTACGTAAAATCTAAAATGGATGTATTACAGTACTTATAAAATTACAAATAAAAAGAGGTTCCAGAAAATCTGTAGTATTTCCTGTTATTTTAATATTGTAAATCTGTAATATTTAATTGTTATTATTATTTGAACCGATTGCAGTGTGCACCGCGTCCCCAACTCCCGCGAGGTCCGGGCGGAGTAGAAGGGGTCTGCTGGAACTCGATGGAATCATTAAGTGTGGCACTGGGAGATCTTCTCTGGCCTACATGATGTACGGCTGCTACTGCGGCTTGGGGGGGCAGGGCTGGCCCAGGGACAAAGCGGACTGGTAAGACAGAGAACACAACCCGAGTAACACGTCTGTATTTCATACGGGTGACCATAATGCTATATTGGCGTTAAAAGGTATATGAGGTCTGTGAAGTTAAAGGCGTGGCCCCATAATGGCGACTTTGCCTTTTTAAGTCCTGGGCAAAGAAAGGTGCAAGCCTTTGAAGTTTTGCTTGCAGCTTGAAGGTGTAATTAATGATTATTATTTATATATTAGACACCAAAACACTTCACAACCATATACAACACAGCTTCATGACAGAAAGTTCTTTTGAGCACAATAACTCCAGCAAGCCAATTATCCGTGCACACAGAGAAATAATCATATAATATCAGCAATGTGCTTTTGAGGAATACACACTGGAATAGTTAAGTATCTGTGTGGCATAAGTATGCAGTTGGCTAGCTAGGATAAAGTTAAGCTGAGCCTCTCATTTCACAAAAGAGCTGGTGCAACATAGCTTCCTAAATGGATGGTTTGTTTGATAATATTATATTTCTATGCTGGAGTGATTGTAGACTAAGATGGGAGTTTCACTGAGACAGAGTCAACTACCGTATCGTTTACCTTTCATGCATCCATTAAAAATGCTCTCAAGCAACTCGTAAATATTTATTTAGTTTTATCCAAGGCTCAACTCAATAACTATTTTATTCTGAAGTAATCGTCAAGTTTAGGGCATTCATTCAGTACAATTATTCAGAGTGTAATATATAAAATTATACTATTAATGCTGTTTAGATTCAGGGCTGACAACCACAGAAGCATAATAAAAATTAAAATGAAACTGAGCTGGTAAGAATTTTAATCTCAAACACCGGGTGGGATAATTAAATCATAAATGAAAGTCTCTTGTATGTACACTTTGTTCTTCCCCAAAGGTGCTGCCACAGGCACGACTGCTGTTATGAAAAGGCGGAGATGGCCGGATGTCAGGCACAGGCACAGAAGTCCCTCTGGGCTTGCGAGACGGCCTCTGTCTCCTGCGGTACCTACTCTTTATGTTCCCGACGTGCAGATATCAGGCAGTAATGCAACATGGAAAAATCCCAGATTAATGAGGGAAACAAAGAATGCTGTATACAAATGTAGTATGAAATGTTAGCTACAATTTAACCCACTTGTTTAAAATATACCAGTTGGTTTTATTGCTTTAACACAAGGTACCAACCGGGGCTGGACTGGGATTCAAAATTAGCCTTGGACTTTGGGGTTCCCCACTGCCCCTGGTTAATTTTCCCGGGCTCGGGATGGGGGATGGCAGTAACTATTGTCGAGCAATACATTTTGTCTACCCGGGGGGAGGGGGGGTGGTTTGGGGGTTACAGGGAGTGAGAGAAACCAAAAGCAAAAACA
>JAODLD010000101.1:24752329-24772165 GCA_026781065.1 Mormyrops boulengeri | reverse complement strand
TAGTTCGCTGGTCACCTGCTTCCCACCACCCACCTGCAGCAGCTGCCGGGATGCCTCGCTGACACCTGTAGGGAAGAGTGAAATTTTACAAAAGGTTAACATAAAACCTGTCTCTGCTCATTCTAGAATCGCTGAAGGACAAGTGTGAGAAGACGCTGTGCAGGTGTGACAGGGAAGTAGCTAAATGCTTGAGAAAAGCACCCTTCATTCCAGACTATGCAGTGTGGCCAGACTTCCTCTGTGGATTCGAGTACCCAACGTGCAATTATTACTGATTCAATGAATGCATTTCATGTTGCATACTGCTGCCTCGCTTTATATTTAGAACAGCGGCAAGAACAAATATTAGAAGCGATATTTGGAGATAAACACACACAGAAACCACAAGATGGGTGCGATAAGCAGCAACTTTTTTGTCATCAGTTTTCAATCTATTGCAAACGCCCAGTGGAGATTCTAGTTCTTCCAGATTTTTTGGTCACAAACTGGATTTGACCAAATAAATGATGCAGAAGGTTCTATATCAAATACCATCTTTCAATGGGGGTGTCATATTTTCAGACTGTTTTTTTTTTACTTGCAATTAAAACCAAAGCTATGATTTCTACAAATAAAGGCAAGCTATATTTGCTGTCTGGACTGTCATACTTTAGACTGAAATAGGGACTGGTTTAGACACATTTGGTTTTAGCCACTGATTCACTTCCAAGTTGTTGGGCAAAAATATTTCCTGGAGGCGTCACATGACGTGCATGTGTCTCCTCTAGCAGGTCTGTCATTCCTGGTTGAGTTGGTCTTGTATGTCACATACTTTTTGTGGCCTTGTACCATTGATTTTGTCGAACTGCTTTTTATGCGTTTCTTCAAAGCAACTGACCAATGAGAGAGTTAATGTCTATTTCTTATATCAAAATATGGCACATGCTGATGCTAACTGACAAAACAAAGACAAGCCACTATATCATTAAAAAATACCTTATTGCAAATAACAGTAACTTTTGCTATCCTGTAAGAGCCAAGTATTAGTTCAATAAAACTACAGATTTTTAATTAAAAAGTACTTTTTTGTTTTTTAGAAAAAATGTTTTTATTAATGATTCCTAAACCTTGTTCATTTTTGTCCAGGAGCATGAATAAGTCACAGTTATAACAAAGTGCAAAATAATTAAAAGGTCAAAAAAAAAAAAAAAAAAAGAAATTTTAATTAATGCAGATATAAATCAGGCTGAGGACGAATCACCCTCCCAAACAATTTCAGCTTTTGGAAAACATATTCCATGCCTCTGAAAATAAAATTTACTGTATAAAAGAAGTCACCTGCAACAAACTAAATACGTACAGCATACAAACAATGGGAGGAAAACTCAGAACGGAAGCATGGAAGAATCGGCACAGTCTAGACTTAGTATGCATCTCTTATTGCGATAAAACTTTTGCATAAAAGCTGAGAAAACAATTGTCCTGCTTTCGGTGTTTATTGTAACGGCACAAGCTGTGAAATAGAATGTATACTCCCGGTGTGCTCATGACGTAACCCCTTTAAAAATAAGTATGGCTCCTTTTATCCAGTAGAAAAAAGAAAAGAAAAGCTTGTTGCCAGTCAAAGTAAATGAATATCACAATAACAAGTGATGTTTACAATTTCGGTGGACTTCATACTACCCTGACTTCACCAGCGTCACGGTGGGCAACGTCCGATTCTGAATTTCGTTTGTCAAAGGCGCCCTGCTGATAAATACCCATTAGCTAGTTTCAAATACCTGTTTTCGGCTAACATGGCACTGCCCGAAAGACCGAGTCCATAATGTGTAAGATGATCTTGGTGGGTGGCGCTGTAGGACAGCCCTAGCTACTCACCTCAGTAGCCTTTCCGGATATTATTTTTATGGCACTTGTGTTTCTGGACGGAGCACCTGCTGGACGACCTGCTCAATATTTATGATGGGGTTGAAGTACAAGGCCCAATAGAACAAGCAGTTACAGGCAAACTGTGGAATCACCGGCCAGAAGATGGCGACAGCAAACCCTTTTACGGACACCTTCCAGAAATGGCTCCACATTTTCTGAGGGAGAATCCTGCAAGAGAAGGTGCTGATCTGTCAAAAGCTGTTGTTTAAGTTTCAAATGAACAATTACAAGGACTCAGAGTAAACGTACACTAGTGGGCAAAATTTTGGAAGCGCTACTTTTTAGAGATTGCGGAACTTTATTCCAGTTACTCCAGTTGCTTATTTAATCATCCAGTGAACGATATTTGTAATGTTCTTTGATTGTTTATAAACATTACCATGAGTATTCATGTGGTCATTTTTAAAGCGTAATGTCAAACATTTTGCCCACAATACTGGCCACTAGTGCAAAATGTTCAAATATGTGTTATGTAAATGTTATCAAAATTTATACTACATTTTAAATATAAAATAAACCCAAGAAAATTAGCCTCCAGCGATCCCTGCCGGGCCCCAAGAAGTACCTCAGCTCCGATCGGATCCAGAGCCGATATAGGGCACAGCCCTCCAGCACCGACAGAAGCATGGCGTTGATAATGATGAACCGCGACGTCCAGTAGTGAACACCCAGCCAGTCCCAGGCAAACTCCGCTATCAACTGGTAGGGCAGCAGGGAGTATTTCACCAGGAATTCAGTCCACTGCTTCCAGCTAGGGTTCTCGTTCTGCAGAAACAGAAAACAAAGAAAAATAGCAGACAGGCTGACGAATATTGCAGCTAGCTCCTAATAAATAATCCATATGCACACCTACGCAATTGTATTACATGTTTTCAATCGGAAGATCCCCTTACGAAAGTTCTAGACATGAGAACATCCTCTTGCGGTTCCTCACTCTGCTCCGGGCAGCAGGTATGTATGAAAGGCAGGAAGGTGTCAGTGTAATCGAACAGGTAGAGGTACAGGATGGTGAGCCTTGGAGAGCTCTTCAGGGCATACAGCAAGAATAGGGATTTCCCAGCATTGACTGCCTTAAACGAGAAAACCGCAGACAGAGCTGTTAGACCAGAGAGATGTCTGTGCCACTCTCATTAAGCAAAGCCTACATTATATGTCACGTAAATATCAGATGACTACTGAGCAGTTCTCGAGCGGCACTTCTATGTATATATTCGTAACGGCGCTTGTTCGATTTGTTATGAAATTAAGACCAAGATATAGGAAATATTCCGGTAAATAGGCCAGTGATCCAGTGATGCGGTTTCTAGCGCCAGCGATAGCCCAAGCTTACCTTGTATTCCCAAAGATTCTGCGGCGGCTTCACACCCAGGGATTTGACACGCTCCAGCTCAGCCAGCACAGCCTTACGGTGCGTCTGGTTCTCAATCCCATATGGATTCTTGGAAAGCTCATCATCTCCAAGCATGATCAGAAGTCTATCAAGCAGCAGAGCCATGCAAGTCTATTCGCGCTGGCCGGCTCACACCCTCGGTTGATAAGCAATAATAATTTGAGGGCAGTTGCTCATAATTAGTCAAGAATGACATACCTGCCATTGACTTGCTCTCTTAGAAAGTGATCCTTGTACAGCGAGGCCCAAGGTCCCAGGTTTTCCAACCAGAAGATGACCTCCTCAGAGGTCCATTTCGTCACAGGCTTGTGGACCAAGAGATCGTGCTCTGCATCTCGGCTGCTCCAGTGATACACCAGCAGCATGACCTACCAGCGGGGAGCGAGGGACCATGGGTGACAAACGTGCCGACCGGTATCTGAAATGGACTTCGATGATGAGCCGATGAGGTCATCACCAGCGAAACCATGGAAACCACGGAAGAGGTCATAAAAAACACTTACGGCCACACAAGTGAGGGCGGTGAGGACCCCAGAGAAGAAGCCATTTCCACCACCGCCTCTTCGCGGGGTGTTCAGCACAGGCCCTCGGAAGGCCTGCTCATCCCCGTACCTCTGGAAGGCAAGGAGGCTACGCACAATTTTGGGGTTATTCTGGATCTCTTCTCGCCTTTTCTGAACTACTCTGGAAAATAACTTCTCAGTAGCATCCCTGTGAGACAAGAGAACAAATTCAAACCTTCTGTACTGGAGCAGACAACTGAAGTGCAAAATTTCCAAAACTCAGTCGAAACATCTTTTGTTTCTCAGATGAGACCGATGACCTACCGTCAGACTTCCTCATCATATGTTACACTACTGGGAACCAAAACTCACTCAGTTTTCATGCAAATCAACAAAGAACTTTTGTTACATTGTCTAAACTAAGTCCAAAATGTATCTTGTTAACTGAGTTTTTGATAATTTGTTCTTCAATCCTTAAAATCAAAATATAGCTACATTTAAATAAAGGAATAAAAGGAATTAGAACTAAAACGATGTGACAAAATCATCCCCTCTGACAACTGAAATAGCCCTGAATTCATTCCATTGGGGGGTGGGGGTCACGACATCTTTGCTGACCACTTTTTTGTCTGAAACAAGACATGCTGCACTTTCACCCACACTCTCAACTTTATGCAAGGACAGTCTTAAAAAGTGTCAGCAAAGGGCTACAATCAAGCTATTTTAAACTACGAAAACTAAAGTTTCCAAAATTATTATAATAAGTTACGAAAATCATTGGGGGGGGGGTTCAACTCATGGCAGCTTTTTCTAACCCTTAAGTACTTAGGGAAAAATGTACATTGTTCAATACAACTGCATTCCATTCCCACCTCAGCAAAATGTTGACTCTGGGAAATCCCTCCCACCTCTCCCTACACTCCGGACACTCGTTTTTCCTCGAGGATTCCCACCAGAGGGCCAAGCAGTGCCGACAGAAACTGTGCCCGCAGTTAAGGGTTGTGGGGTTGATCAGGATGTCGTAACAGCAGTGACAGGAAAACTCATGCTCAGTTATCTCGCTTCTGGAAGCCAGGGGACAAGGGTTAGAATGATCCAAGGGGTCAGTATGGATACCGCCCTTCATTGGAGAATTCGTCATTCGTCCCTTAGTAGACAAAATCCTCACTGATTAACTCTGTGAAGAGAAAATAAAGAGAAAGCTATTTGTGATGCAGAGGATCGTGATAAAATATTGTGGGAATTAGATTATTATGGGAGAGCTTATATTATTAAGTAATATGCATACATTTCCGCAAGCTTCTAACAGCTGAAAGTATGAAGTGTCACGAGAAGCATCTAAATAGGTTATAATGACTTGCAAAAATCTGTAAAACTGAAGCAACACGCCACTGCGCGCTCGGTTTCATGAACGCCGAGCCGCGAAGTTTACGGGCGCTCGGTCCCGGTTAGGGCTCGTTGTAATAAGGCAGGATCGGCGCCCAGCTTCCGGGCGACGGCTCCCAGACCCAGGAGCTACTGCGAAAGGCTTTTGGCGGCCATTGATCGGTCCAAAGACAGCTGGCCACACGGGCAAACAAACTGCGATCAAACCCGGATCCAGGAAAAGGACCCGGATGTCAGGAAAATGTGTATTTTAATACGAGTCAAGACGAACGCGGAAAATGCTTACCATGCCGAATGATCAATAAAAATGAAAACAAATACAGTTATTTAGTAGAAGATGGACTGCAATCGACTTCGGATATATGAAGAATATAAATAAAACACCGACAGACACTAATAACCAGTCCGCAGCAGCACATTAATGCGTCCACGTTGCTTGCCGATCTGCGCACCTTAACTACCCGAACGGCCCCCGGTCATTAACCACGTAACACCATATTTGCGCCTTTCTTTTCCTACCTTCGATATTTTCCTCCCCTACGTGGCCGATTGCATTGTAAACACAGCGCAGCCCGCCGATGTCGGACCTAGAGAGCCAGTTAGATGGCGAGCCGGCCACCTCGCTGGACCAGGCAGCCCTAATGATCGCCCTACGCCCGCCGACCTCTACCTGCCTGGCTGCGCAGGTCGCACCGCCGGCCGGGGAGTCGCAGCTCGCCGCCGCCGCCACCGCGATTATCCTCCTCGGCCTGGAAGCGCATTGAGCCTACAGGCTCTGGATCATTTCCCCCAGTGTAGTGCATGATAGACTTTATGTGGTTTACGGTGGTCGAAACTGATCCCAAATCAGTGCTAAGCGCCCCCCTCCCAAAAAATATATTACATTTAAGTGTTACACCTTATTGATTTTGTGAACTGGTATTTTGCCGATGTTTTATTATTTACATAATTATAATAGGAAGTGGGGTGGGAATTAGGAACCCTGGAGTGGCATCCCTTCAGACTCTCACGTTCACCCAAGAAATCTTACTGCAAGTCTATATTATTTCATTATAAACCTAAAATATACTACATAAAATGCCTTGGGGCAATTTGCAATCCCTACAGACTACTTACAAGATAATAAAACTATACATACATGTAAATGCGTGTGCGTGTGTGTGCAAAATTGTCTCGAATTTAAAATCTCACTCCAGCCAGATGACCAAAGTTGGCATTAACACTGTTTAAGCAAGCAATTAACTAATTCTCATAAAACGTTAAATAGGCTTAACTTAATTTTTCCATTTCTGAAACTTCATATAAGTTACTGATGACACTGGGACATCCTCCTGAGTAAAGATGGCAGAACTCAAATAGCAACTTTAACCCCCGCAAGGGCAACAGGATAGTCCGTGCATCTTGTCTTCTGTAGAGGGCTTCACGCTTTTTTTTTCGGAGGAAAAACTTGTGGGAAACAGTTTCTCTCTAACCTAATACCAACCGCAACCCTACGCTTATGGTAGCATACATGTACACCCCCCCCCCGTATATATAATGAAAAACTCCGCTGTAGGTTAATATTAAAATATGAGTCAATGATTACGTACTTAGGGATTGGCAATCCTTGCGCTAATCCCATACGTCAAGAAAAAATTTAAATTCTTGTCAGCATATTCACAACCACCAGAGGGTACTAGTGGATTTTCAATATATTTTCATTCATATCACAATGGCTGGTGTTTTTCATATTTAATAAAAAAATACTACTTGCTCCATATGTGTTACTTAGTTCGACAATAATTTTTATACTTTTATAGTACTGTACATGATATTAATTACTGATAACTGGCAAGAGGAGCTTTGCAAAACTGGAAATATGAGAGTGATCTTTGCATGATTGTACTAGTCTGTAAGTATATTTACACATGTTCTGTTAGTGATTTTGGACATTTCAGTGCCTACGTATTTCAGTAATTGCAAAATGGACATACCTCAGTAGTGTTTCGCTTATCAAACAGCTGCAGGCCATATTCAAGGGCCAACTATGTTTGTCCTGTAGAGTTAAGAATTTCTTTGCTATTCATATTAAACATCCTTTTCGTCAAAACACGCGTTGCCAAAATAGTATCCTGAAAGGAATGCAAAAGCTAAACTATGAATAAACAACACTTCCTGTTACTGGACTATAATCTCACTTCACTTGTTAATAAATCACAGCTTCTGAAAACATGGTTTACCTATTGCATCTTATTTAGGCTTTTTGTGTTACCTCTCTGGCGGAGCACAAAGGCTGAACACATATGCAGCATTGATGACATGCTTTTTTTCAGTCAGGCACAAGCTTTGACCATGCAACTCTTTGAGCCCCTGCCAGAAAATAAAAGACAGTTTTGTCTCTCACAAGAAACAGCTCACAGGGCATCGCAAGGTTAATTGCAACATCTATAAACAAACAAACTACGAAGTTAAAAGCCAGCGCACAGAAGCTCAGCGTTCGTTACATGTGGCGCTTTTACGGGAATGGCGTAATTAGTCTGGTTTGTGTGGCATACTGGAGTTGCTTGTTATATTGTTCACAAAGGAGACTTTCTGTCATCCTTAGATTGGAAATATGTCAGTAGTAGTCAAGATACTTAATAACAATGTCAATGATGTGTGTATGTTGAACAGAGAATTTCCTAGGTATTTTTATTTATGTTGGTCCTGAACAAACTTTGAAATACGAAGAAGATAATTGTCTGCTTTAGATATTCATATCGGAGTTCCTTCTGTTAGGAATAAAGAATTCCTTCCTCAAGGAAGCTGAGTTTATTATCTTAAAAAGGTATGTTTATCTTTTAAAATATTTTAGACACCAGGTGCCTAAATTGGATTGTATGATGAACACATTTCAGCTGTAATTCAGGTCCTTGTGAAATACAAATGGAAACGATATTGTTGTCACATATTGTTGACTACAGCAATGACGGTCTGTGCACAGCACAAGTCACATTCACAGACCACATCATCTTCACCAGAATGGATGACATTTGAATGCTCTCACAGATTCGCAGCTCAGTGCTCAGCATTCATCCATGCCCAGTAATTCTTTGAAGATTAATTAGTAGAAATGCCAGTGTTGACAGTTCTGCATTTGTGCCGCTGAGTCACACATCATACCTGTTAAAATACCAACATGGCATTCCTCTTATAAAAACATTCTTTTCAGTGGTACTTTTTAGATTCTTTATCTTTAGTGTTGTTAGTTTGACTGAACATTTCTTTAAGTTTCTCCAGGAGTTGCTTTTGGTAGCCCTCACGTACAGACACAATACTGCCCTCACAATAACACAATAACAGGCATGGTGAAAGAAATCAAGTCAAAATCAAATCACTTTATTGTTGCAACACTTGACGCTTGGTAGAATACAGGAGAGCATTACTAAGTCTCACAACACCAGCCCAAAATAGTGCAGATATTGGAATTTTACAAAAATGGCAAATATGCAACATAATAAAAATAAATTGTGTGCAAGTTAAAACAAATAAATATAATGAACAGTAATACAGCAATTACTAATGTTAGATGCATTGATAGTTACACATACACTGTGGATAAAAGACATGTTAGCCAGTGGTAGGCTGAGTAATGTCGAGGGGCTGGGTTTAGAGGAGCTTTTTGGTTTCCATGGTGATTGATCACCAGTCACCAGTCCGCAGGAGCCCCAGGTAATGAACTCAAATTGACTTGGTTATAGCTCTGTCCTTGTTAGGGTCTACATATGGTCTGCTGGATGGGAGCACAATCAGATTGTGTGTGTGTGTGTGTGTGTGTGTGTGTGTTTGTATGCATCTAAAGGAAACACCCAACAACATAGTCACATGGGGATCCTAACAGGGAGTAAGGCCACTCTTTCCTTTAAGAGCAGCGTCAGAGCTCATTGAAATGCTAACATACAAGTGCTGATGTAGTGCGATATCGGGCCAACAAGAAAGGCCTCCAGTCTTCTGATGGATGAAGGAGATGTAAATCTGCTACTCCAGTACTAACGATAAATGTTCATTCATGCGCAGGTCTGCTGATTGGGGACGTTTGACAGCAACCTGATGTTCGTGAAACCACCCTTGAACTTGTCCAGCAGTGTGTATGGGGGAATCGTCCACTTGGGTTATGGGAACAGGAAAAAGTATTTGCTCTAATAAGACTGGAGGACCTACCAGTGTTGGACATTTCAGGTCCAGAAACTACAAATCCAGACCAAGACTTTGTTCTTACCAACCAGGTGAGTACTCCGTGACTGTGACTCCTTATGCTCAACTGGTTGGTAGAAACAAAATCCTGGCCTGGATTTGTAGTTTCTGGACCTGAGATGCCCAACAGTGTGACCTGCACAAGATGGCTGCCCATACCAACAGATGTGGACAGTTGAAGACCTATTTTGGCTTTCTCTGAAGCTAAACCTGTCCAGATGTAGGAAAAAAAAAACATAAAAGAAATGCTAGTTCATTGTGGTAATATCAAGGGGGAACTATCCTGTTAAGTTTCCGCTAGCCTAAGAGCTTTGACTTGCCACTATTGTTCCTCTTTGTTAATGTTCTTTCATGTTTGCCATTTGCTGCACTGTTTTTTTGAGACTTTTCCAGCTGAGACATCAAATCATTTTGCAGTTTCTGGGACCTGAAGTTCAGGCTCTGATTCTTTGGCTTCTTTGGAACTTTGCTATTGGCCTCATGGTGCTTTGAAATCCTGTACATCAAAGTGCAGACTGTCAGACTTATTTTATATCTCTGACCTTCGCATTAATGATTCTCCTGTGAAGCTGTTCTTATGATTGTCATTTGGCCGCATCAAAGTTTCAGTCTTTTTTAATGCATCGATTCCCTTATTTTGTCTATCCGTTGCTTAGTAAGCACACAACCTGCAACATAATCGCATTTGAAACAGTGAAAGGGTTTAATTAATTGCTGGATTTTCTGCGTGCAGTGTGTGCTGTCATATTTTGATTTGGTGGTACTGATTCTTTAAAAACAGGTAAATAAAATGAAGGCATTACATCAGTATTTTTATTCCAGCCTCTGATAAAAGTAGATAGCGTCTGCTAGACCAAACCGTGCTTTTCCCTTCTGAGTGATTCCAGCTTCTCGTGGGGAAATCCAAGGTCCTCCCAGATGAGTCGTAATATCCCTCCAAAATGTATTGCCTCTCACAGTTTCAGCTTAGCAGGATGTGCTGAGAATCCAGCAGCAGATCCACCTCAGCTGGCTCTTCTCAATACACAGAAAGACTGTCCTGGGCTGAAAAATACATGGAGATACAGTGAGCCCAGGTTTCTACTGCAGAAAACCTCCATCCATCTTCTAACAGCTTATGAAATAGAGAGGCGTGGGAGGAGTTCTGGAGCCTGTCCCAAGCAGCATAAGGCACAAGGCAGGGGAACACCCGGATGGGATTCCAGTCCAAAGCAGTGCGCGAACATGCACACACCCGCACACAATCACAGACTACAGACAGTGCAGAGACATTCATTCTTAATCCGCTATTGTAGCACATATTGTGTTGTATAAATACGAAACATTCATCAGTTCACATATTTCAGGCGAGACTTGACTTGAAAATGTCAAATTGTGCCTTGATGATACTGGTAAGTGTGGGACATTCTACAGAAAACTTCCAGAATGCTCTGGTAAACTTGGAACTGAAACCTGCAGTTATACTGAGTGTCCAGTAGACAGTGTCAGACACACATTTTAAACGGGCCTTCGTATGAAGTTTTCTCACTCCTCAAAATCATAAAGTTTCAGCTAATTTACATCTCATCCCACGCTTTGGATCTCTGCTGCAGTCGTTGGTACTATTCTTTTATGTGACACAGAGAAAAGCTCGTCCCGTTCAGTGTACTGTCTTATAAACGTATCGCCCCTACTCTTTTCACATTTTTGCCTATGCTGTGTGGTACCTCTGGTCAAACACAATGACCAGAATCGGAGCAGACAGGAACATCTTTGGTATTGTACTGATATAATTAAAATAAAGGATCTTTACTCTTTTTTATGTTTACTGGTCTAATAACCCATCTTATGGACTATCCATAATTGTTCTGTTCCATTTATAAATGACTCCACAGTGATACTGAAAGGTATAGATCCCCTGTTCTCAAATATACAGATGAGATATTGTTTTTTTCAAATAATACATAGTCTCGCATCATCCATATCCTCATCTACGTGCAAACAATTGGATCTTCATTGTGAATCGCACACAGTGGTTGACTTTTTCTTTCCTTCAGAGGGACAGTTCTCCCTGAGCAGAAAATGGATGCTCCACACACAGTTTGGCCTAGATTAGCTTAGACTGTGCGTCAAAGTGCACAGCGAGTTATGCGGCCTGCGTCTGGCTCCTTTACATGGCTGGTCATGTGAAACACCTCGCAGACTGCGGCAGGCCCGGCGAATTGGCCTGGAATCGGTTTCAGGCTGAGTAAGAAGGCTGGCCAATGGCAGGAGCTGAGGGGCGGGACTTGGATCTGGGGCATGCTCCAGAAACACATGCTCGATTGTGTCCAGAGATGGCTGGGTAATGGACGACTTATGAAAGTCATATGCTCTGGGTGTCACAAGGCTGGACCTTTTTTAGCTGCCATTTTCATGTTTACTTGTTTACTTCCTTTGAGTCATTGCCCCTTAAAGCCAAACACCGGTGACAAGCAATTTTTCATCCACCCTGATGATCAATCCATGTGCATGTCCCATGTGTGGACCTTCATAAGTATTATTTGCCCTTAAGTTTTTCTTTTATAATAATAATAATAATGATATTTTTTTTCACTGTTATTCTGTGTTGGATATTGGTTATGGGAAGTAGATGGATGGTTAATTTTCTTCCAGATCTGTCTTTTGGTCAATATGATAATGATTAGAGTTTTTATACCATGTCACTGTTACAGTGTCACCACCAGATTTTTTGGTGGCTCACAAACCTGCCACGTAAAGCAAATGCTTCACTAGGCAGCTAGCTATTTCCTAAGGCCAAAAGTATAATATGTAACAGGATCATTTTCACTTCATTTCAATGAACATGAAGCTTAGACAAAGGTTTGTAAGAGACCATCTACGTGTCTCAGTGTGTGCGTCAAAGTGGAGCTGGGGTTAGTGTGGCTAGTCAGAGGGCTACACTTATGGTAAAGCTGTAAGCAAAGTAAAATACATCAGCACATAAAACCAAAGAATGAGTGAAAATAAATAACAGAAATGCAGATCTAGAGGTCTGAGGAACATGATCTGTACTGTGAAAGCACTTGACGCTCAGTTGGCTAGGATGTTGGGCTAGTGATTATAAGGTTGTTGGTTCAAATGTCAGGACTGGTGGAGTGATTTTGCGGTTGGACCCTTGAGCAGGACGCTTAACCCCACTAGCTCCAGGGACTAGCCAACCCTGCTTACTCAGTTGTACATCGATTTGGACAAAAGCATCTTCTATATAAATACATGCAAAGAGCCTACAGACTTTTACAGTCCTCTTCTTTGAAAGAATCTCATGTAACCAGGCTGTCAACCTTTCATTATACTCAGTATAGTTAGATGTACCAGGCTGGTTATCTGGTCATACACAGTAAAACTCCCGTAAGAAAGGTCACAGGGTGTACTCCTGACTGCTGTAAAATTGTGTGGCAGTGAAGTTCAATAATGTTTGTTTGCAAAGAATAAACCATGAAATATTATTGTGGATTAACTAGAACACAGAAATAGGGCAGGTCCAAGTTGGCTGACTTTAGCAGGGAAGCTTACTAGCAGTTTACATGAAGAGTGCAGCACAATAGCACTGGATTCCTACCAGAAAGTAGTAGAAAGTGCCCATAACACACTGATGCAGTCATTAAGGTCTAAAGTGGGGCGGAATGCAAAACATCGCGTCTTGTGATTTAGCTGGACGGTGTACAAAAATGGGAACCACACAGTTGCTGTATCTGAAAAAACCTTTATGCTGGTTCTTTAAAAAATATATTAAGAAATATGAATATAAAGGATAAAGTTAGGAAAGATAAAAAAAAACACTTAAAGATAAAATAAAACAGCCACTTAGATCTGAATATTTTTGTAGCAAAAAGTCTACCAGCACTGGGGCAAAAATCCATCCAGATTTACAAAATTGTTGATAAATTATTATAAATCAACATTTCAATCATTGAAATCTACCTCTTTCAGTTTGTCTGTCATCTGCATGTATATCCACTTCACCCTGTCATTGATTTTAATAACTCAGCGGTAGCAGTGGCTGTACGCAGAGTGAAAGACACATAGTTTCATATTTCATCCATTAAGCTGGATAATATTCTAAAGTAATGAATGTTAAGAACATTGCTCGAGGCCTTTCTTGGGACATGAATCTGCATGAGTTGAGCTCAGCCTCCCCCCTGTTAGCTCCAGGGGCATTAAGCAGCCTTACCTATAATACTGTCCCATGCAACTTTACTGTGCATTTTGTTTGAACATGGGCTGTCCTGTTCCTGGGCATGAAGCAGAGTGCCGCTTTGGGTCTGAAGACAAGATAAGATAAAATTAGATAACACCTGCGAGGAAATTTTCTTAGTCCAACAGTAAGGATGGAAGATAATATAAGTATAATAATAATCTATAGTTCAGCATTCTTCTCATCTCTGACGGTTCTCCACCAGGATTCCTCACCAGGTCATCGGAATGGTTGCCTCTTGCTCTGGCTGAAACCCCGTGAAATAAACCAGGCACTGCGAGGGTGGCAGTTATCTGGCAGCTCCAGTTGGCATAGGCCTTTCCCCCCTGCCGTCACTAACCTCACAGCCTGTAAGGAGAAACCAGGCCCCTTCCTGCCAAAGACTGCTTTTGATGCCATTTGCTTGCATCACTGTGCCGACAGTCTCGTGACCTGATTGGACATCAGCCGGATTGGTAATCTTTGAGAAATGATTCATGCCCATTTCCTTTGGACACAAGGCCTCATGCCTGTCACTCTCTTATACCATTTTTCTTCATATCTGAACACAGTTTATAATGATTATAAATGTCAGAGCCTAATGTGGGGAACAGATAACTGTGTCTTGCAGTAGATAGATTATTTTCTCTGACTTATTGTTTTTCTGTGGATAAATGTGATTCACTCAATATCAGCTGCTGGTCTATCCATTTTAAACACTTTTCTATCAACCGTCTAGGTTCATATTGTTTAAAACCCTTCAAACTTTGCCCTGCATGGCAAAAAAATGAAAAACTGCTCTCAACCTAATTTCCTCAGTTTTATTTAAAAATCCATTTTCAATAGCAGGTAGAACATGCTGCCCAGGCCAACATCAAAGCTACAGAGGAATTTACATGGTAGGGAAAATGAGGCGTAGGCTGAAGCATGATTTTGTGCCACAAATCATTAAGTTCTGGTTCTGTTACTCTCGTACATTTTTATAAGATAAACCTGGGATGCTTTCTTAGGAGTAGGAGAGCATTTAGCAATAACAGTGGGAAACTCCGTATGGGAACCACATCACTGTAATGTGCATGATTGTCTTGGAACAGAAACCCTACCTTCTAATTCCTGACTGAATATTTAGGAAGCACAGATAGTATTTTTAGCAGTGGCGTGTTCCCCTATCACACTCCCGTGAAGCGCGTTGGGTATCTGTCCATCACCGCACATGTTCCTGCGTCTCGGCCACCAGATCTGGAGCTGCCGTATATTTTGCAGTCAGCTCCGATGCCAGTTCTCTGTTTTCGCAGCTGCTTCATTTGGAAAGACGCCTAATCCAGGCAGCATCGGGGTGGTGTGTATGATCAGATCTATTGGTGAAACAGCCAGCGTGAAGAGGATGAGTGCGAAGCTTCTCCACAATTGATCAAGAGTGAGGAAGGAGAGTTTTAGTGAATGTTGTTAGTGTCAAAGTCCTTACACAAATCCTACTGGGAATCTGAAGGTGGTGGGTGCTTAATTTTAAACCTGTAACAACAGCCAAACATCATAAGAATGATATGCAGGGTTAGTAGACTTAGATATGAATGTAGATGGTGCCAAAGGTGTAAGGACACACTCTGACCTCTAGGGGTCTGCACATGTTTAATTTTAATTTTATTTTATTACAGTCACAACTACCTGAAAAAGAATCCATAGTAAGTTCATTTATTATGCCGCAATAATAATTAAAAGTAACTAACAATCAATAATTATTATTTAAAGAGGGAACCATGAATATCACTGCTTTAAGTTTCTCATATTGTTTATGTTTCGTCCCAAAACAACTGAGAATCTATTTAGAAAAATTGCTCACAAAGAGGGACTTTTTGTACAAACCAAGTTCTAGTGTTTATAACAATAACCGAGGGTTAAGGATGCAGATTAATTCCTTCAAATAGGTCAGGTATTCATATAGCATTAAAGCAACATTAGTTACTATATGCTCTTGGGAGTGAATCAGTACTGTTTTTGGACACTCCGATAACTGATGAAGTATACTTAAAGAGATTATGATCACAAAATATAATTATCAGACGGTTTCCTGAAAATTAGTTTCCAAATATGAATTGGATATTGCAAAAGTAAGTAGAATTCATATAGGTTAAAAATTCAGAGTAGAATTCCCCTTGGTCATTTTCCCAATATGGTGTAATTTGATTCATTTTCCATTTGCAAAACTTCAGTTAGAAAGGCATTACTGCATCTAGAAAACAAGAGCTCACATGATCTTGTCACAGTCAATAGAGCAATTTGAAGCAGTATTTGGGTTGCATGCTGAATTTAGTTAACAGTCATCGTAAAGGCTGGACTGTTCCTAGAAGTGGCCTCCTCGTGCTGATTTTCAACGTGTCTCAATATGGCACTCTTTCAAAACTAGCAGAAAATGAAATATAAGATCTTCTGTCTTTGCCAATCCCTGTAGAAGCTCACATGGAGCAAGTCCACCCTAGATGTAATGTGACTGGCTCATTTGGATCCGACAGACTGATATTCCCCTAGAAAGATCAGTATATCTCTTTAGAGTGGATGGGCTTCTCACTGCATGCCAAGTACGGTTTGACCATTTCGCCTTCCCTGAGCTTGGACGCCACTTCTTCCTGCTTAGTTTTAATCTCAGGAGCTGAGAAGGAAAGAAATTCTCATATTTACTGTTTAGTTCAAATAAATGTGGACTCTGTGACCGTGTGCGGGATGAGTGTTTGGGAGATGGAGAGTTAGATGAATACAAACGTAATGATGTACACGTTGGCCTGCATCTGCACTGTAATATAATTTTTGTCTGTTAAGAGGATATAAATCCCGTTCGCTTCTGCTCCCTGAGAGCATCTGCATCCAATCAGGTGTTTTAGGCGGAGCGTTTCAGAGCCATGGCTGCTACAGTACAGCTGTCTTTTTCATGTGCAGGTTTGCAGGTCTGTGCGGCCAAACGCAGCCTGGCTCCATTTCCCTTGGCGCCCTCCGGCGGCACGCTCACCTTGTACGGCGACGGTCAGTGAGCGGAATCCTCAGCTGTCCCGCTGGCATAAGGCCTCCCGAGTTTTAACGAGCCCCGCAGGCACCCTTGCGGGGGCATGGTCTGGCGTCCGCATGCCACGCCCTTGTGAGGTTGACTGAGTCATCAGAACGTGGACAGCTGGCTGGACAGGTGCGATAAGGCCGTTATCTGCGCCACGGAGAGCCCACTCTCCCGGCCCACTTGGGAGCTGAGTCATCACCGGATCTTTATGCCCCAGGCGTTGCCCTTGGCCCACAGAGCCAAGTGCTAGAGTCCTGTTTGTTGAAGTGTATCTAGTCTGCTCCTTAGTCTCATTCAATATCCTGCACCCCCAAAACCATCCCCCTAAAATACCACAAGTATCTTTCAGTGTCTTAGCAATGCAAATTCAAGTTATTAGCCTTATTTTATCAATCTTTCCACTATTTTGTAGTGTCTTCATTTAAAACCCTTTAACTGGGCCTTGGGTAAATTGAAGGAGTGTTAGGAATAGGGTTTTAAAATGAATGTGGGCCTTTACAATGGCAGTCACAGGGCAGCGGTGGTCAGCAATAACCCAGCACAGGACAGAGAGGTCAGCTGTAACCAAGCACAGGACATGTACAAACATGATCTACCGCTATGAGGGTAAAACCTGGTGGCCATCAGTTTAGGGAGTAACCCTTCTCTGAAGAACTGACATTTATTATTTTAACAAATTAAGTCACGAGGCCAGAAAGCTATTTTACTCTGACACAATAACTTGCAAGGGTTTTTATTTATATTATGATGTTATTGCACATATATATCTAATTGTGATGCATTTTTGTTGGAATACTTTAATGTAAGTTAAGGCTCTATTTTTTAATGCAATGTTATTTTAATCCAATATTAATATCCAATCTATTTTAATATTTCACACAGAAATAAGCTACATTCTTCACAGGTTACAGTTGAATACTTTTTTATACTGAACAGTAAATTACTTTTGACATATTATATATTTTTAATATTACTACAAGATTCATGTCTAGGTGCATCGCTTATCAAACACGTAGGCAAACTGCGGTTCAGTCTGTTCGTGTGTTCAGTCGTTTTTGTGCCTCTTTACAGCAGCATCAATCCCTCCGTCCGGCTACTCAAGGCTTACGATGGAAAATAATGCGGCGATCTGTGCATTATTGATCACATATGGAGTATCCGGTCACACATTGCCCCGCACTCGTTCTCCAAATGTTGATATGCGCTAATTCCCTTTGGCTGCTGGGACTTTACATGTGGTTCTGATCAGCGGCTCTACCAGAGCGATCGACATCGTGGGCCGGGCTTCATTCCTCAGAACGACCGTCTTCCTGACCCGGGAAACCCCCGTGTTTCACAGACACTGTCTTGAGTGGCACCGCAAAGCCTTTGAAGGGGGCTTAAGTGATTAGCCGGGGGACTTACTGCCAGAATCAGACTTTGGGGTTTCACTTAATAAGTTCATTTCCATAGCAACTCCTAATAGTTTCCCAAACTCACTGTTATTTCATACAGACTTTCACCAAGTTTCCAGTGCTGATTTATAAGTCTGTGAAAAAGAATGTTATTCACTGTGATTTTATTGCCCCTTTTGCCAATACAAACAAATAACTGAAATTCCCCAAGAATCTGAACATCATAGATATTTTTATACACAGTTTTTTTATACACACTATTGTGTATGCGTGTGTGTGTCTGTGTGTGTGTGTATTAAGATACGATAACCTTTACTAATCCCTCAGCTGGGAAATTTACATTGTTACAACAGCATGTACAATAATATAAAATATAATAACAATGAATTATGGCTATATTTGATATTAAACTCTTATATGTAATCTACATTAATCCGCCTATACAAATGATGTCAATGATTTTTCATCCAGTGTGGGGTTTCTGGTGACCTCGCTCAGCATTAGTGGTGAGAAGCCTGCCAGACCGTTGCAGGGCATGGTCCTTAATACTGGTTCACTGTCAGTCAGCTGTGGTATGTAAATGACAGCTAAGCTCATCTGTATGCTCATTTGATGCACGCTTACATCTGCAATAAATCATCAGGGGATTTGGCTAATTGAGAACGATCCAGCCTCCATACACCAAAGGGCCGTTCACGTGCTATTTAAAACGTCTTTGTTTTAAACTTGTGAGAATCTCTGAACGTGTGCCTGCACTTTAATTTAACAGTACCTCCGAGGTCATGGCTGCTATACACAGCTGGTTCAGGCCGAGCTGTTGCCGACACCTGGCTGCAGGCCTCATGCGTGCTACAGAGCCTTGGAAGTCACAGTAAGTGGGGACCATCTCGACGGGCTTTCCTCAAAAACAGCTGAGTCATACAAGAGGCTGCCTGCTCGCCCCTGAAACCTCAGCTGGTTTTCTGGCTTCAATTACATGATTCATGTTGATGTGGAAACCGTTACAAATGGAGAGTATATATCTAAGCCCCCTTTTAGGAGGAGCAGCGTTCCTGTTTCAGAGCTGCTACTTTTTGGCCATTACAGCTTCCTGTATTTCCCCGACCGTTTTCTATTTCATCTGGATCTTGTCTTTTTATGAGTATGCACACAAATGATCGATATGCCGAGTCTGCTAAACCACCATCTTCATTATTCTGCTTATTCTTATTTGAGGCAATGTGTGGTTGGGATTTGTGATCAGAAGTTCACTGGATCAAGTCCCATCACCGACAGAATGATTTTACTATTGGGACCCTGAGCAAGGCCCTTAACCCCGACTGTCTAACTCCGAGCTTCACTTATAGTTTGCTGTGGACTGATAAACAAATTAAGTGAAATTATTATTATTATGCTGATTATTACTACTACCTCTAAGTTATAGCAATGGCTCATAGTGGGCTACTTGAAAAGAACAATTAATATTTGCCTCAGTTTTACATACAATCCAACATGGATTTGCTGACTTTGAACTGTATATTGTTTGCATATTCTATACGGCATTTGTGTATGGTGTGTGTGTAGGTCCATGAGCACAGCGTGCTGGAAGGGCTGGTGGAACGCGAGCGGCGTGACGAGCAGGGGCTGGCCTCCAGGGTGTGGCTCTCACATGTATGGAGATCGCTGCCAAATGGCGATAGCTTGGGAACCTGCTTCTAAGCAGCTGCATTGTGAACATGGCTGAAACTTGCCTGCCCTCAGGTTCTCCACCCACCTTGCATTCTTCATACGAGGGAAATTGGAATTTTTCCGTCTTGCTCATTTGA
>JAODLD010000101.1:24736092-24752229 GCA_026781065.1 Mormyrops boulengeri | reverse complement strand
CCCCACCAATACCCCTACCCCTAGAGAGTGAATGATTGGGGGGAGGCAATAAGAAGGTAAATACTGAAAATACAGACTGGTGTCAATATTGCATTGTCACGATGGGAGGGGGAAGCCCAAATCGCCAGCTTGCATTACCGAGTTACAAATGCACTAATTTTTAGATATACTAGCATCTCAGGTCGCTAAGCTAAGTACAGGTAAATAAATAAACAAAAGAAATAAAACACAGCTCCTTCATAGATACAATTGCTAGCTGTTTGCATATACATCTAGCTTGAATTAAGCTTATAACCTAGTTCATGTAATGTTATTTTTAAAAACACAACTAAGACAGCTACTTATTCTGACCTTGACGTTTTTCCTACAAAGCTAAACTAAAATAACAGTTTTAAAATCTTTTCTTTGGATATAAATGTGTGTATGGCTAACATGGCTAACTATGTTCTTTCATAATTGTTCCGTTGACAGTAATTCACTTAAACATAGCAAGTATTTTCTCAAAAACATTTTTCCCTCATTTTGTTAGTCTAGCTAAGCACCACAACTCTCTTCTCTTCTCTTCCCTTCTCTTCCCTTATCTTCTCTTCCCTTCTCTTCCCTTCCCTTCTCTTCTCTTCTCTTCCCTTCTCTTCCCTTCTCTTCCCTTCTCTTCTCTTCTCTTCCCTTCTCTTCCCTTCTCTTCTCTTCCCTTCCGTTCCCTTCTCTTCCCTTCTCATCTCTTCCATTCCCTTCTCTTCCCTTCTCTTCCCTTCTCTTATCTTCTCTTCCCTTCCCTTCTCATCTCTTCCCTTCCCTTCTCTTCCCTTCTCTTCCCTTCTCTTCCCTTCCCTTCTCTTCCCTTCTCTTCTCTTCCCTTCCCTTCTCTTCTCTCCCCTTCTCTTATCTTCTCTTCCCTTCCCTTCTCTTCCCTTCTCTTCCCTTCCCTTCTCTTCTCTCCCCTTCCCTTCCCTTCTCTTCCCTTCTCTTATCTTCTCTTCCCTTCTCTTCTCTTCTCTTCCCTTCTCTTCTCTTCCCTTCTCTTCCCTTCTCTTATCTTCTCTTCCCTTCCCTTCTCTTCTCTTCCCTTCCCTTCTCAATACTTCCCAGAGTAATTTCTTTCTCCACTCTAACTTTAAATTCTGCAGCCACTGACAGGGCAGCAGTTTATCTGAGGCAGGCTTCCACGCCAGATGCAGAACCTCTTTTATGAAGCAGGAGTGGACTAGTGTGTGGGTGCAGCAGGCTGGTTGTTTGTCCAGGTCAAGAAAAGGTGTAGATTTATCTATTGGCCAACACAAAGGCAGACACAACAACTTCAGTCTCCTGCCTGCTGTTATTGATTCTCCATCCATCTATCCATCCATACATCCAGTTTCCCTGGTAACAGCATAGAACATGAGGGAGGGAAAATGGATGGATGGCAATCCATCTCAGGGCACACACTCAGACGATATGGGCCATTTAGAGGCACCGATTCACTTAACCGCATGTCTTTGGACTGCAGAACAAATCAGAGAACCCAAAGAAAACCCACATAAACAGGGGCAAAACATGCAAACTCCACTCACACAGAGCCAGGGGGAGGGACATAATCTATAACCCAGGCGGGGTGCGCCACTGTGCTGCTCACTCCTTCGTAAAGCACTTTACATTTGTCTTTACTGTGTCAAAACAGAAACATGAGAAAAATGAACAGGAAAGACAACGACCAATTAAAACAGATTTGATAAACTCCCAGGAAACCGCTGTTTGTGTACACGAGAAGAACACATGTGAGAGCCGAATGGGCAGCTTTACGAAAAGTCGTCTGTGAGAAATTTAAAGTGCTTAGAGTTTAGGAAGAATTATGTTTATGTCAGAATGTGGGAGATCCAACAGTATAAAATAAACTTGAAAAAGTAAACATGAGGATCAGGTTCCTGACCCGTTCCACCAAACGCTGTGCGATCTCCGAGGGTGCTCCTTCTTCTGAAAAGCGGTACACGCCAGCACCACCCCAAACGGCGTCCGCAGGGGTCCGCTCCTCACACGGCACTTTGCACTGGATTTTAGTAACATCCGGAGCTGAAGCCGTGCTGAAACCCTCAGTGTTAAACTAGCATCTTCTGAAACTTTCCCCATAAAATAAATTAACTGGCGAAAAGAGGATTTTCTGCAAAAAAATTACTTGTTTCCGTTGACAGACAATTAGCATAGACCTGTTCATAACTGGGTTGTGTTTTCCCTCCATATCACAAGGTAAAAAAGAAAAATATTCTGGCACTGAACTATCTGGCCCATTTCCAGGTAAAAACAGAGTTATGAAATAGATTCAATTCCTGTAAAAAAAAAAATTCCCTGCAAATGAATTCAACAGGAATGTTCCAGAATTGAGTGCTGTGTATATTCACCCGAGTTTGAAGATGCACACAAAATGTGCTTTGTGTAACTTTTACATGTGTTACTGACAAAGCTACCATGAACACAAAGCTTCTGATAAGGTTCATTTAATTTAGGGTCATTATATAAATATATACCTTTACTACATCCTGCAGCACATAGACCATCTTGGACCTACAAAGACCTACTGTTCATGGACTTCAGCTCTGTATCTCAATACAATACTTCCAGAACTCCTTCAAATGAAGCTCTCTCAGCTTGGTGTACCTGACTCCACCTGTTGGTGGCACACTGACTTCCTGACAGACAGGAAACAGCATGGGAAAACGCATTTGGGTCACACTGTCCCTCAGCTCTGCTGCCCTACATGACCGGTGTGCTCTCTCTTCTGCTCTACTGTCTCCGCACAAATGCCTGCACCTCCAGTGACCCCAAACTCCTGAAATGTGCAGATGACACATCTGAACTTATACCAAATGGCAACAAGCCTGCATTGAGATGGGAAACATATCAGCTGGAGTCCTGGTACAGTCACAATAATCTGTAGCTTAATGCTCTGAAGACAGTAAGGATGATTTAGAGTTTAGGAGAAGCCCCCCCACCCCTTTACCAGCCACAGCTCATGTCCTTCAAATTCCTGGGAACAATCATCTGCCAAGACCTTAAGTGGGAGAATCACACTGACCACATCCCCAGGGAAGCACCGCGGAGGATGTACTTTCCATGGCAGCTGAAAGGGTTCCTCAGACTGCAGAGCCGACGTTCCACAGGGACGATAATGAAGACATCCTCACATCATCACTGACTGACTGGCTCGGGTCCACCGCAACATGGGACCAGACTCCAACGCATCCTCATATCCACTAGATGGTGTTTCACTAGAAAGTCATAGCTGAACCAGGCACAGGTTGAAGGGTCATTTATACTGGTACCAGTAAGAGAATAAGTGGTGCATATGCTGGGATCTCACATAGCTTGTATTACTGCAACACAAACTTAACGCACTACGAAATGGTATGGTTTACATCAGGGGTGGGCAGTCTTACCCAGAAAGGGCCGCTGTGTATGCGGGTTTTCGCTGCAACTCCCTAATTAGGTCACTAATTAGAGGACTGATTGGCTGAAGAGTCCTCACACCC
This sequence comes from Mormyrops boulengeri, assembly GCA_026781065.1. NCBI lineage: Eukaryota > Metazoa > Chordata > Actinopteri > Osteoglossiformes > Mormyridae > Mormyrops > Mormyrops boulengeri. The sequence continues at coordinate 24,748,729 of JAODLD010000101.1, read as the reverse complement.
TATTTTGAACAGCTGACCTAAAGGTTATCCCCAAAACTTGCATACACACCGGTCCTTTGCGGATATGATTGCCCACCCCTGGTTTACATGCATAATAAAAAATCTATTGAATTGGGATTCGTTTGTTTCCCGTATTGTGTATTAAAGTTGTATGCTTAAATTGGATTCAGCTTTTTGTAACAAACCTCAGAGAGCAGTTAAAATAAATACAATGTATATAAATGCAGTCCTATAGTTTAAAAATCCTACTCTTTGCTCAAACCTCTTTAAGAAGCCTTTTATTTCGCGCCAAATTGGCTCCGAAATAAGGTTCCCGCATTAATAAGATAAAGCGGGCCCGTTTGGACCCAGAGGCGCTCCTTCTGGACTAGCGAGACGTATCTCTGCTCCATCTCAAACCTGTCATTACAAACTGCAAACACACGCGTGTAATTATGAGTTACGGAGCTCTCTGGTCACATGACAGGCATGAAGCCGTGCAAGTTAACCCTGTTCCTGAATCAGCAATGCAGAGACTTACTGAAGTGATCCACATCTTGAAACTTTACTTCATTATCACTCTTCTAATTACTCATCCTGGTCTAGGTCACAAAGCCTTCACTTGGCACATTTTTAGAATGTTAGATTCCGTTTACATATATATAAATATTTACATTAAAAGCTAATTTTTAGGGATTTTTTTAGGAATTGCTTTTTATTTGGCTAAATTAATTGATTTCATCCTAACTAAATTCTCCAGACAAAGCAGAAAGTTAACAAGAAAAAATAAAACCTCTAAAAAATCCGAAGAAGTACTTCCAAAATATTTTGTTTTGTATGGTAGCCAGCTATTCAGGCCGCGACCATCATGGTTAAAAACAGGCTAAATTAATGGACGCATAAAAGCCGGCGAGTCAGCAGAGGGGGCAGCCGAGCGGCGTGTCGACCCAGTGCGGACAGCGGAGAGGCCGGCAGTGGGAATCTGACCCAGATCGGGCCATGATCATCTAAACAAAACCACTGCGCAGGCTGAATACTGCACCCCCCAAGCTATACCGGGTGAAAGAGAAGTCAGGGGTCAACAAGAGTAACAATTGAAGTGGGGGCTGAGGGCACCCACCCAGGGTAGTAACGCATGCCTACCCATCGATAATAACCCACGCCTGTCCAGTGGGTGCAGGGATCGGGCTGAAACGTAGCATCTGCAAAAACATACACGTGTGTGTGAACGAAACTGCAGATCCGAGCGCAGATTATTACCAGACATAGCAGGCAAAAATCACTGCAAACTGCGCGTGCCTGTCCCTGAGTTTGTTCAGGTTTAATCGGATCTTGTTATGGATGAAAGACGCAAACAAGAATGCAGAGTGAACTGGGCTGCCCAACGGCCTGGTGTAGCTGATTCGGAGAGGACAAAGGAAGTCTAGGAGAAACAACATCTAAACCCAGAGATTTATGTGCGCCAATCAATGAAAATTACACGTTACACTGTGTAATACTTCAGTTGCGGTGATCCACAATCATAGATGTTCATTGAAAATAAACGCAGATTAACATGCTGTTTTCTTTTTTCTATATCACTGGTACTTTGAATGATTAGTGCGAGAGTGACAGTGTTGATATGAGTGTGAATTTTGGGGGTCCGGCGCAGGGGAGCCGACAGGGACACACTAAACCCCTGAAGCTCTAACACAAAATGGAGCTGCAAATTGGCTGGCAATTATGGTTTGATTGCAAATATTCTGCCGGAGACAGAAAATAAGAGAAAAAATAAGACAACGGCGTGGCTTATAACAGCTGGCAGGAGCGTCGTGTGGATTCGGGTGAATTACGCAGAGGAGTCAGTGCAAGCCCAGAGAGAGACGGGGGCAGAACAATGTCGGAGATACGATGTGCTGACCGGTTTGGCGGTTTCTGTACTAACCGTATGCAGCGGTCTTGGTGTGATGGCGGGACACGCCTCGCATTCCGTACAGGGCAAGTCACAGGGAGGGAGGTTGCACCCCGCTACACGCAAGCAGCTTCCAAACTAACCTCACTGCATAAAACCCTGAAGTGCATTCTGAAAGCCCCTTCTTTGGACCTGGTCTTTTTAAGCGGGATGTGCAGCTGAAGGACTATAGTGCCATCTATTGGCTCATCATTGTTATGACTGATCATAGTGGCCGAATGTAAAAAATGGATGCAAAATATGAAGGCGCAACTGCTTGACTGGGCGGAGAAATATGTTAATAGTTTTTTTCTACCATGTAAAAGCAGTTATCGCTAATATAATATATGCAGTTAATCACTTTATTAACATGGAGTCCTGTATTATACATGAAAGCAGCTGTTCATTATTTTATTATGGAACTTATGTTCATTGTGCCCTTACCACACAACCCTTGATCAGCTGAATTATCTGACTGATAATGAGGTTACAAGCTATAATGAGGTCATAATGAAACTGCAACTTCAGGCTGTACCCTAAACCAGTGTTTCCCAGTCCGGTCCTCAGGGACTCACAGACGGTCCACGTTATTGCTCCCTCCCAGCGCCCACTGGGGGAGCAAAAACGTGAACTGTCTGCAGGTTCCAAAGGACTAAATTGGGAAACACTGCCCTAAACCGTTTGTAAATCACAAGGGGAAAGTGCATCCTTCTCAAATCAGTCAAATTTTTAGTCAAACCATTCTCAAATTGTTAAAAAGCAAAATTGCTCTCTGATCCATTTGAAGATGACTGAATATTGCGCTCTGACGATGTACTTAACTTCACAAATCACAGATTTGAAATCTATCAAATTGTATGATGTTCAAATTTGACAAACTTGTTAAGTTCAGATGAGTAGGCTGCTTGGCTCAAGACGAGGCTTGGTCAGATGGAAAAAAAATCATACTAGGATAAATAAGGTGGATCTTCCCAGGGAGACGCCACCAGACAGACTCCTGAGTGTTTCTAGTTAAATCTAAAGAGAGACTGGAAAAATAGCTTTGGGATATTTTTGGTGTTGTATTTGGTTCCACAGTTGGGTGCTGCAAAAAAATTCTCGGAGCGGGAGGGGTCTCAAAGATAAAATTTGCCTTAGATGATCGTTTTGAACCAGTATGGCAGGGTTCCCCAGTTCCGGTCCTGGAGGGTCAGTCTGCGGCACAGTTTGCAGATTTCCCTACTCAAGCATACCTACTGAACCAGGCAATTTGCTGATTAAGGTGTGCTTAATGTGGACTGACCCTCCAGGACCGGAACTGGGGAACCCTGCCATACTGGTTCAAAACGAGACGGAATTTCATCTTTCAATACAGGAAGATCCCATAAATAAATAAATCAATAAATAAACAAGGTTAACGGAAGCTCCTTTCTTGCAGGGGCCGGTGAGCTTCAGTGCGGGTAAACCCGTGCATTAAAGCACCCCTGGCCGTAACTTCCTGGTAGTGAAAAGCATGCTGGGAGCAGAACAATTAATGTATTGTTTTGAACAATTATTCCCTTTGTTGTAATTTTATTGTCTCTTTGGTGCTTATAGCAATGGAGGATATGTAAATAGTTATTTTGTGTGTGTGTGTGTGGGGGGGGGGGGGTTTAATCACACAGTAGAACTCAGTGGGTTTCCTTTATGCAGTTTAATTTGTTTGTGTGTTACTGATTAGGATCATTAATTGTATTAAACCATACTCTGTTTCCCAGTACAGGGAATACAATTAACTAGAGTTTAGCTGTAATCTAACTAAATGCCACTAGGTGGCACCTCGCGACAGCGAGGCGTGCCCTGTGTTATATGACAGCTGTGACTCGCTCCAAATCCTTCACTTAGTGTTCTCTCAACTCATTTTAAAAAGCAAGTTGCCAGTTGATTGCCTTACTTCATTCCAGCATAGTTTTCCTCAATGTTGAGTGTTTTCAGTTCCTTAATGCAAGATGACGAAACATTCAGAATCAGAATCAGCTTTATTGTTATTCAAACCACTTGACATGATTAGAACGAAACACAGTTTCTCAGGTCTCGGTGCGTGCAGCGTGCTGCTAAACAATAAGTAGATGAAATAAATACTAAAATACTAGAATAAAATATCTCAACTGGAAAATGAAATGAGCTAAGACAAAACCACTGAAGTAAAGGATTATAAAGTAATGTACAATATTGCACAATTATATGGCAGCGGCGACTTCAAGTGATCAGCGCAATTGCAAGGGTAAGTGACAGAGTGACATCAGGGCAAGTAATTATAGCGAAAAATGCACTTCGGTGGTGGAGCAGTTTAACAGTGTGACTGCAGCTGGATAGAAGCAGTTTAACAGTGTGACTGCAGCTGGATAGAAGCTGTTTAACAGTCTGACTGCAGCTGGATAGAAACTGTTTAGTAGTGTGACTGCAGCTGGACAGAAGCTGTTTAACAGTGTGACTGCAGCTGGACAGAAGCTGTTTAACAGTCTGGATGTTTTTGCTCGGATGCAGCGCAGCCTCCTTCCCGACAGCAGGGGGTGAACAGTTCATGTGCAGGGTGGGTGGGGTCATGAAGGATGCAGCGCAGCCTCCTTCCCGACGGCAGGGGGTGAACAGTTCATGTGCAGGGTGGGTGGGGTCATGAAGGATGCAGGAGGCTTTTTCCCTGCATCTAGTGATGTAAATGTCCCCGATGGGTGGTAAGCTGCATCTGATGGTCCTCTGGGCAGATATCACCACCCTCTGTAGCGCCTCCTTCTTTGCCACAGATAAGCTGCCACACCACACAGTTAAGCAGGAGGTCAGGACAATCTCCACCACACAGCTATAAAAGGACCTGAGGACGTCAGCCACCAGTCCTGCTTTCTGCAGCTTCTTCAAGAAATAGAGGCACTGGTGGGCCTTCTTAATGACAGCTGTGGTGTTGGTGCGCCAGGTGACGGTGTTGGTGAGTTGTACCCCAAGGTACTTGACGGAGTGACCATCTCCACTGCGGCTCCATGTATGTAAGGGGGGGGTCAGTTCTGCGGAAATCCACGACCATCTCCTTGGTCTTCTGGATGTTGAGGATGAGGTTGTTGTCCTTGCACCACCGTATCAGGTCCTCCACCTCCAGTCTGTATGCTGTATTCAGAAAGCATTATGTGACAGAAAGAGCCAGAAGACATGTACGGTAAGTTGTTTGAATGTAATGTGCTATTATCTTGGCATAATTTATATTTCTTAGAAGATTCTGCATCAGCTAAACAAAGTAAATGTTACGTAGATGTAAGTACATTTTACCAACAAGGACCTCTGAAGCACAGATTGACCCAGGGGCATCAAAAGCATTTTGAATGTGGGGGGGACACACTGGCGGTGATCTAATATTTTATGTTAAATGTGGGGGGGTCCAAATGAATAATTATGAAATATGAGGGGGACACGTCCCCCTCAGATTTAATGGCGGTGACGCCCATGGATTGACCTAACCAGCTTATTCTAGGCAAAAAGCTGCTCAAGACACAGCAGTTGATGAAGAGACACAGGACTTAACCAGACCATCACCAGGTGGGGTCAGTCATTAATCATTTGACTGCAGTCTTCGCTGCTTCGTGCCCAAACTGCATGGTTCTGACAGCAGTGTGTTCATCGGCCTTCCCTGTCATGGTTTTTGGAGATCATGTAGCACGTAGAATCTATGTAGTATCTAGATTAAAAGTTCTTAACAAAATTGGCAGAATCTTGCACATAATCCAAAAGCTACTCAAGTTTCAAATTCTATTGTTACATGTATTCAGGGATCACGGTGAAAATTGTGTGCCTCAGTTGTGGTTGTATTGGGAAAACAGCAGTTCAACACTGGAGAAGATTATGCGCAATAATACAAGACAAGACAATATACTTGCCTTTTGCTTTTCAGACGATATAGAGATTCATGTTAGTGACCGGTACATACAATGTTTGACCTTAACATTCATAATGGACCTTCTGAAGGACATTTCAAGGACATTTACCTGGGCTTTCATGTCAGGCTGGTCAGCAAGTACTGTATATGGTGCGATATTTTGAAAGATTTGTTTTTTCACAGACAGCATCATAGAATACTAGCTTCTAAATACTCTCCCACACGGTACAAATATATTCCAACTCATGTGGGATACATCCAAAAAACTAAATTGACATTTTTATATACAGGAAGTAAATTAGCATTTTGTCCTGTTGGGAATAAAATCTCATTACTCTGCGTTCTTTAACGATTCACCAAGCTAGGCGTAATTGTACGCACCAACTGTATTAAGTGTCAGAACTGCTTGTCATAAAACGTTTCGGAAGCCTATTGTTCTGTATGTGTTTTGTAATGTTGTGTCGTAATGTGCATCCTAATGCTGCTGTCCAGTGCGGTAATACAGTAGCTTCCCAAAGGCCTTGTTTTAATTCCTTAAATCCCCTTTACAGTATAACACGGGTTAGCATGGGCACTCTGACTGGCCTGTGACTACACTACATAGCCCCTTATGCAGCAGAGCTTGATCCCCTCCTGACACATTGCTCCCATAACCAGTAGCCCTTCTGTTGGTTTGCACCAGATAGGATAACCTTTGTTTACTCGCATCGCCGAGTCTTGGCCGAAAATGAAAAAGATTTCATATATCTCAAAATAAATTTTTCCCGCTGTCCCTAGACAGGTGATGCAAGGACCAGCGAGTTAACAAACAACAAAATACAAGTCCAGTGTAGAAGTAAATAAGGTGTCACAGGAAAACTGGGAATACATATCAAATAGTATGAATGAGTGGTTACGTGATTGTTGAGATTTTAACCCAACTATTATCTGAAATTTCATAGTCATAAATTAAGTTTGTGTTGAATGTTATAGAGTACAGGGTGTAATTGGAAAAAAATAAAAACAAATCTGTCATACTCCCTAGAGACGCTTTAATTGAAACTGTAGTATTGAATTTCAAACATTTATTTAAGAGATATTCTCATATTACTGCTTCTGTGTGCCAACAACAAAGGCGGTTTGGTTTTGTGCTTTAACTGATCTTTTTGTGCATTGCATAGTTAATTACACTTTCATCGTCTGGCAGGGTGGTTGGGTTCAATGCGGTTGGGTGTGATGGGAGGGGAAATTAGGGAGGATTGAGGGACAGCCAGCCCCACAGGAAACAGCCCATTGGAAGCTGTGATATCTTGGCTGCCTTTTGAGGGCACTGGAGAACCAGGCTGACTCAAAATACATACAGGGGGCGGACACAGTTACAGAAACCGGTGGGATATTAACTTCGAAGTGAATCACAAATGCAGCTGCAAAGGTGAGTCAAATTAGGTCAAATGCCAATTAGCAGTATGTGTCAGCGACAAAGGGGGTCTGGCAATCGGCGCTTTGAGTGTTCAAATCAACACAGGCCAACTAACAGAGCTCCAAAGTGCCCAAGGAGTGGGTGCCTGGATTGCGGGGGCATCAGTCACAAAAAATACAAAGTTATTTAATGAGGAGCAGCCTGAAAAAGCCCCATCTTACAGCAAATGGGGACAAACTGACAGGGCCAACTGAGAAAGATGCATAATCTGAAGGATGGAATACAAATCCAGCACTCTTGAGCAACAGAAAAAGTAAAATGGCTTAATGTGCTGTCTTTCACCATTTTTCTGACATCTGGATCGGTTTATGCCTGGAGAAAGTCAAAGAATGCCATCCATCCATCCATCACCATAACTGGGGTCGCAGGGGGGACCGGAGCCTATCCCGGGAACAATGGCCGCAGGCAGGAACCAACCCTGGGCAGTTACCCAGGGTTGGGTAACTGCAGAGTGCACACACTTGCACAATTACGGGGCCAATTAACCTATCGTGCACACTTTTGGACTGTGGGAGGAAACCGGAGCCCCGGGCGGAAACCCACGCGAACACAGGGAGAGCATGCAAACTGCACACAGAAAGGTCCTTCTTGCTGGGAAGCAGCGGCGCTAACCACTGCACCACTGTGCCGCCCATCAAAGAACACCATCAACCCATAATGCTTGTTGCCAGTTTTTAAAAACAGTAGGGCAGGGGTGTGCACCATTCAGAACTGAACTGAGAATGGCCCTGAAATTCCAGTTCAATTTGTGAGTTTCTTTGAATTCGAATTGCGGTTGAGAACAGGGCGCAGAATTGCAATTCGATTTTGAATTTAAGGAAGCAGACTTAAAATGAAATTCAATTTAATAAATTTACATACATAGTGTAGTTACAGCTTTTGACAATACAGCTTAATATTTCAATACAAATCACAGATAAATACGTTAACATACACGGCATCATGTTATTCAGAATGAAAGAATGCCACATTTGAAGCGTTACCTATAGAATAAATCATTTAACTATCAGCTAGTTACCGTGGCAAATCTTTTCATAGGAAAAGTTTCACCCCCCCCCCCCCCCCCCAAAACTCAGTGGTCACAATAATGACTGCAGTGCCCAACCTATGAAACGTCCCAAATGATTATTAAATGTCTCAAATGCTTACTTCCCTATATGGAAAGTCAAACTAGTCTTTCACCTGTCACCAGAGCTTCACATAATGTCACTGTATATCAGCGATAACCATGTTCAGCAAAGGACACCACCCGTTTTGCCTGCTGGAAATAAAACCAAACCAGTATTCCTCAGTTAGCACAACTGGCCTGCAAAAATCTTGCTATAGCAGCTTACTCTGCACTTGTGGAGAGAATCTTCATTGTAGCAGGAAAGGTTTTCAGGCCACATTGTTGCAATCTAAATAATGAAACCTTTGGGGGCTTTGGACAGAGATGCTGTAAAGCACTTTGAGACAATGTAATGTTGCGAAAACATACTATACAAATAGAATTGAATTGAATTAAAGATCTTTTGCTGATTAAATGTAACAATATTGAACTATACGTCTCGTTTATTAAAATACGGCATAACTGCATTTGCCACGACATTTTGATTTTTGTTATAGTGCTAAGGTTGAACTGAAAAGCTAAACTTATTGTCCACATCAGAAAATAAATAGGATGTATGTGAAATAAAGTAACTTGTTTTGCTATCTACACTGTCATTTGCTTTTAATGTTAAAAAAAACTGTTATGCAGCAAACAATAACAAAAAGAAAATACATTTGACACTTGACTCAAACGCTAACGTATGTGAGTTTACAGTCATACAAATAACTCCGTCTCCACCCTGTCCATCTGACAACCCGGAGACACTGACAAGAAAAGCTACTGCAGACTCCTCACAAATGCTAACACACTTAGATAAGCAAAAAAGCAATACATGCCTATGGAAAAGGACTTAGAGGGTCAAGACAATCCAAATGTACATTGATAAAATATACTAAAAGTCATACATACTTTTTTCTCTAACAATCATGCAAATAAAAGGTATACCTATTGCTATGTGATTGTATTGAATTTCTTCGAATTGAAAAGAATTAAATTCTTCTTCTTGTTCTTCTAATTCAAATTCCAGTTCAACATCATGTGAGATGAGGCACAATTGATAAATTCTGATTTTTGCACAGCCCTGCAGCAGGAACATTTTATTTTATGTGTGGCTGCATTTCATAAGCCCAGACACAGCCAGTGGCGAAACACTATTCCTGATTTTCATGATATTCCCACATTCAGTGAAGATACATTCAGTGAAGATACATACAAGTACATACATACTGACAAACACACCAAGATGAAGTCAAAGGCCTTCCATTGCCTCCCCAATAACCAGATCTAAACATCATTGAACTTTTATAGAAAATCCTGGACCACAGAGTTTGATGTAGATTAATACCTTATTCATCACTCAATGAACTGGAAGCTTTTCTGCTTGAAGAATGGTCCAATGTCCCACAAAACACGGTTCAGGACTCATGTGACAGCATTCCAAGAAGGATTGAAGCTGTTCTGAAGGCCCTATTCCTTATTAAATCCTCAGTATTAATATATTGCTAGGTTTATCTGTTATTGTTTTCTACCCCCTATATGTGTCACAGTCCCTTTTTAGTAATCCCTTGAATCCTCTGTTTGTGTCACCAACCATGAGCTATAAGCTTTGAAATAAGCTACATGTCCTAGCTATGGGTGCTGCGAGTCTCCTTTGCAAGATTAGCTGAGGGCAGAAAGTTCGGCTATTCTTGCATGTTTCTTCATCTGAGAGCATGTCTATGCAACAGAAGAGGATAATCAATTATACACAGGAAACGCCACCCACTTAAAAGTTATCGCTATAAACAATCCTTATCTTTTTTATAGAGTAGAGGATATTTTTCTGAGCAAGATGTTGTTAAGATGTCAGTCAGATGGCTAAAATCCTTCATTAAACTGATGTATCGCCATATTAGCAGAGCTGACGACAAAAAAAAACGGCGGCACTGACTGTCTGGGAGGCCTGGTGCATAATTCGGGAACTCAAACAATCCCTAAAGACCAGGCCTGTAGCAGTAAACAAAGCCAAGGGAGCAGAGCATAACCAAGTGATGAGCACGTTTACAAACAGTGGGTCTTAAATGCAGGCCAGAATGTCTTTTTCGGTTTTCATTCAGTTTCTGTGCTAATTTAAAGGGAAGTCGCAACTCTGCGACTAAAATATCAGCTACCAGCCTTTAAAATCGACCAATCAGTAACTCACTGGCACCTTCAAAAGACAAGTGATTTCCTGGGTGATTACTGTAATTTTCTGACTGAGTGCTGAGGCGCAGTGTAACCTGCTGACCCTATTATAGACAGTTCATCAGGATAGATGGGTCAAAAAGGGGAAGAAAGGAGGATAAGGGATCAAAAGGGGGTCAAAAATGGCACAACAAGGGGGATCAAAAAGGGATCAAAAAGGATAAAAAAGTGCAGTGTTTGTTATCCCTCGGTAGTGATGTGCAGTAAGCAGGTTTCATTGCATTGTGATGTCGTTACTGTAATTGCTTATTTTATAATTGATCTAAACAGATCTACGCGGCACTGCATTTATTGTGCTTTTGTTGTCATAGCAACAGCATCCTCGTTTTGACCTTTTTACTCAGTCTTAAAATTCTTAACGTACCATTCCATTTTCACTTCAGCGGTATAAATCTTGTAATAAGTGAAATATCGACATGTTTCAAAAATTTATTGTTTGGTTTTTATATTTCATAAAATTTCATTTTTAATTCAAATTCAGAGCACCCCAAATGTTAACTGCTTTTATTTTTGTGAAAATTGCTATAAGTTCAGCAGGTTAAATAACATCAAAGTAAACAAATTGAAAGAGGAGATTTGTGTGTTAGTGGGCATGAATTTGAGAACCATCTTCTATTTTTCAGTCTTCCTTCCCCCACAAATGTCTTCATTCCTGGACTGTACCTGGTTCTGTGTCTTTGAAGGCCCTTTTTTGTTCTTTACGTAGAAGTAGAATCTTAAACTCCTAGAGATAAGTTCAGAAGCCTCAGAACTCACAGGCGGGCTTCCTTCACAGGCTTCCTTCACAGGCTCCCTTCACAGGCTCCTTTCACAGGCTTCCTTCACAGGCTCCTTTCCCAGGCTTCCTTCACAGGCTCCTTTCACAGGCTTCCTAAACAGGCTTCCTTCTTATGAATGAAATTTGCAAGAATCAAGCCACCGTGTCTTGCAGTCACTGAGGAGGTACACCAGGTGACACAATGCTCTAAATACGCTCCAGAGCCGGTCGGTCTGACTTCCTCCACTCTGTCTGTCTTTACTGTGAATGTGACTACAGTCACTTTCTGAATATTAAGTGAGTCAAATCCTCTCTATTCAAATACAATTAAAAGAAATTAATCCTGTTGCACACTCACACAAAAAGTGCTTCATTATACACTGGTCAAAATGTGTTTTGACTGATGAGAATTTCAGATAAAGGAGGTGTCTCTGTGGAATTTTAAATGGGGAAAAAATTCTTTAGGGTTTCTCCATCCCGCTGAAGCGTGGATGTGCACTGACGCTGCACTCTAAATCAAGCTGATTCGTCAGCATAATGGTGACAAATACAAAAGAGTGAAAAACTCAGGACAATGAATGCGCCATCTGTTAGCCAGGCTCTCTTACAACACAGATGCCACTGCGCTGGCTGCTAATATTCCAGAATTCATTAAACAGAGACCAGTGGAACAGATTAGCACATCTGAATGGATGGATACTGCGTGTTTCATATAAATTGCATGCTGAATAGGTATAGACCACTCTGCTTATAGCAGACAGTAACCATGAACGTATATATTAGGCAAAGAATAATGATGATGTCAGGTAATCAGAACGGCACTTTGACACACAAACCAATAGCTGCTTGTGAAAGCTTTCTGATTCCAGGGTAATCATAGATGGTGAATAGTGGCACAAGGAGGCCTGAAAGTGACCTCAATCTGCCGTGTTTATAGGTCAGGTGAAATGCACAGCAGTAGTACTTTTAATATACATCTGGTCTCCAAGGTAGCATGCAGGCAATATGAATATTGCATGAAAGAAAAGATGCAACTTTTTGACAAGTGGTGTCCTTGGCAGTTATAATATGCATGTAATCTCCATTATAATCAGAGCCAGTGAAGCTGCCTGGTGAAATTTCCTGGAGGTGGGGTATAAAGGGGTAGGTAGTGTGTTTCGCAGTATACAGTACAAGTGTCTTCCATGATAATATACTGGTGGCATGTTTCGCAATAAACTAGCAGTATGCATGGCAATGTGTGGTAGACTGCACCGCAGTGTACAGGTAGTATACTGCATACTGTCAGTATACATGGAGCATGCATGGTAATGTGTGGT
>JAODLD010000101.1:24715955-24735992 GCA_026781065.1 Mormyrops boulengeri | reverse complement strand
AGACTGCACTGCAGTGTACAGGTAGTATACTGCATACTGTCAGTATACATGGAGCATGCATGGTAATGTGTGGTAGACTGCACTGCAGTGTACAGGTAGTATACTGCATACTGTCAGTATACATGGAGCATGCATGGTAATGTGTGGTAGATTACACTGCAGTGTATAGGTAGTATACTGCATACTGGCAGTCTAGAGGTATTTGTCGCAGTATGGTAGGAGTGTGGATGAAATGATATAGATCAGTCTTTCCCAATCCGGTCCTTGGGGACCAGGAGCTGTGAGGGAGCAAAAATGTGGACCAGCTGTGGGTCCCCAAGGACTGGATTGAGAAACTCTGATATAGATAGTCACATCACATCAGCGTGTAAAGTTTGAGTTGTGCCACGTCACAAGACATTCTGGAACGTTTCTTCTCCCAGTGTAGTTGCAAATTACCAGCCCACTTTCCAAAGAACTGAAAGAGGTGGAGGTCAAACTTAAGACTGCTATGTTTTTATCAAAAGTTCCGCACAGAAAATTGAACCCGAAAATAACATTCTCAAAAGATGCCAAATCCACATCAAACCAAAAATCACCAGGACAAACCAATTATGCAACTGAAATGCAACTTCAAACACAGATAACCCCAAGACTTTAGTTGGGAGCCTAACTAGGCAAAGATGTAGGCACTCTACCAGGTTTAGGCTAAGGGTTAGGTTAGGGTTAGGTTTAGGTGTACGCAGAGACTTTTCAAGGAGCAGGTGCTTGACTGTGGTGGGCAGTGCCCTTCTGTAAAATTTACGTGAAGCACTTTCAATCATTTCGGCAAAAGGGGAGGTGCCTGGCAATCCACTAATTGAGCAATCAACTCGTAATTAGGTTCACCGAAGTTGCCCCCAGCCCCCTATAGGAGCCAGGAAGAGCTCTGATGGACAAATTCAGGATTTTAGCATATTGAAAATGACAAACAATAAAGCTATTTCATCAGCTAAACGTGGTGATCATTAATAATACATTTCCAGGGAATAATCAGAGAAATAGTTTAGTGATTCATAAAATTTTTCCCAAGCACTAAATAAGCAATACACATCCCTCCAGCTGCGATGTTACAGAACAGTCTTATGACAGAGCCAAACACAGACACGCAGGGAAGCCCTGCATGTGGGGGGGGGGGGGGGGGGCGCGCCCCCCCCCATCCAGTGGCACTACATTGTGCTAAAAATCCCAAAATTACTGAAGCACACGCTGTACCGTTTTCTCAGATTTAGACAATTACATAACGCCGATCTACTTTTTTTGCACCGGGAGAAAGTTTCAACCCCCAAAACCTGGGTGTCCTACTTATCTCTGAGGTCTTTTTCGAAGGATGTGACTGTCAGTGAGGGGATCAGAGAGGTCCAGGATCAGGGCTCAGTTCCTGATGGTGGTGATGCAGCTCTGACGTAGGTCGCCCCACCCGTACCATCATGAACAGGGTAACCAGTCAGGCCAATGGAGGAGAGTGTGGGACCGAACTGAACTCAGAGTCAGTCTCTTATTTCAGGAAGGGATCATGTCTTCACTTTACTGGTTTGCAGTCACCCCTAATAAAAATGAACACACCTTTTATTTTTTAACAATTTAACAACAAGCATGTATTTATTGCTTTGAGGAAAGTTTTACAAACTTATCTTTAAAAATCTGTCCATAAAAACTCAACCTGACACATTATTAAAACAATAATCACAAAACATAAATTTCCCTAGGAAACAGAATCCCAACATGTTAAAATTTATTAGGTCGGTGCTTACTTCTAAAACGGCAGACAAACGCAATAATTTATGTGTGTGAGAAAGTGACTTTAGTGGCATAATTACATAAAATATTTTATGAATCCAATTTGTAGTTTTTTGAAATGGTGAATTTTGAAATTTTAATTATAACATTTAAAAAAAAAAGATTAAGGAAAATTTTTAACATATTGAAGAGAAAATCTGGAATAAATGCCCATTACTGACGTTAAGCTGAGTGTCGTCATTAAAATGCAGGCAGGTGGGTTTGTGTATTCTCACATTCTCACGGGTGCCGTAGGCAGGAAACCAGGCACTCTCTGTGAAAAGCCTTTTCCCAGTTATTTCTTTACCAGGGTGGTTGTGAGTCCGCAAGTGTAGTGAATATTTTATACTGGGTACAAAGCCACACAGCCTGCAATAAGCATCCATTCATCTTGTCCAGGACAGGGTCACTGTTAGCCTGGGGCCTATCCCAAGAAACACGGGGCACAAGGCAGGGGACACCCTGGATGGGATGGCACTACCTGTTATATTAAGTAGCTAAAAGTGGCTTTTATATTACATGGAACATTGTTAGGAAAAACAAAAGTAGAAATAAAACGCTTTGCTGTAAAATGCTTCTTAAGAGTGTGTCAGGCATCTGACACTAGGTTGCAAATTTTTGCTATGTGCTTTAAAAAAACGCGGTGACATACACTCTGCATCAGTAGTTATATTGCATAACCCAACAATAAAATTGAATGGTCATGGAAGTAATTTTTTGGGCTCCGCTTCATGATTTAGGTGTCTACAGCACATTTTAATAAAGGATGAGATCACTGGGGTGACAGAGATTCCATTCCGACAGACTTTCATTATCCCAGAACGTACCGGAATTCCCAGCCAAACAATATGACTTTTCTGTTATTGCACAGCACACTAAGAGTTGCAAAATTCGGGACCACGACCACGTCATGTGACCCTTTCAATGACCGGATAACCTCGTAAACTGTGTTCTAATTAACTTTAATGAAGGGTTTCTAATGGTTTTTCAGTTGATTTCCGTGTGTTAAAGCATCTCTCCCTGCCAATCTTGCAATGACGTCCTACTTAAGCTTGCACAATAACCCTTGCTTTTTTAATTTAAAGAAACAGCTCTGGGGTGGGCCTTGGCTGGGGTGCTAACGGCTACGTGGCTATGGGGGAGTCAGTGTCTCAGCAGTGGGCAGGTGCCAGGCGTGCTCGTCACTGCTGTTTATGTGACAGTTAGCTTTACCACACTCATGGGAAGAAGCCCCCCGTCCAAGGGCACGAGGCTTTATATTCACACTCGTTCTCCCACCGCAACCCAGAACGGGATGTTCTTTGTTAAAAAAAAAAAGAATTGTCTTCCAGACGGATAAAACTGATAAACCAGATATGACAGATGAGATCAGGGGTGCCGTAAAGGGAGGGGGTGGAGATTAGGATGATTCCAAGGGTCTCTAAATGACAGGGGCCCTAAAAAATGTATGGGTTGGGGGCCCAAAATCTCTAGCGGCCCCCCTAGATGAAACCATCCAAAAGCCTATCCAAATCATCCAGAACTGGGAAAAGTACAATCATACCTTGCATAATAATGTTTCGTCCAACGATGGATCACATATACGACGGTGGTCCAATAGGATTATGCAGTAATGGACCTGATAAGTGCTTATCGTCTAGGGACGCTGTAGCGTAGCTGTAGATAGTAATGCATCACTCACGTGTTTGTGGTGAGGCTGGTGTAAGCAAACCTACTGCACTGCCAGTTGTATAAAAGTATAGCACATACAATCATGTACAACTACTAGATTACTGGTTTATTTATTTACTATTCTGTACTTTTTGTATTCTGTACTGTATGAGGCTGTACCATACAGGTTTGTGTTAGTACACTCTATGACAGTGCATTTCTCATAACGTATGCCCATTGTTAAGCGATGCACGTCTGTACCCTACTGAATGCTACCAGGCTAACATTAACACTGAATGCATAATTGCTGGTACTGTGGACATTTACCTTCAGTAGGATCACTCCTTTCCACAAATAGATTGCATGCATTTGAAACATTCATCTGGCTCTCCGGTCCTTCAGGTCCCCATCCCATCTCTTACTGGGTTTGTCTTACATTCATTATCTGCCAGGTTCTGTATGAGCTCTACGTGTTTAATAACAAATAAGGCAGAGGAAGCCGAACTTGAAAGTTGCCTGTAATTAAACGGCACAAAATCATCAGTGAGCTTGTAAACTTGCCCCCCACTTTAAGAATTTCAGCGGCCGGATGTGGGTCACCCAGTTCTTCAGACTGCTATGCCATCAAATATTTAAATGTCTGCGGAGGAAACATGGCGTTTTGGGCATCAATAAACGTCTGCTACTATTGTAGACGATACGTCTAGAACCGAAGACATAGGTGACATGCAATCAGCTTGTAAGTCTGCCCCAGAGATATTGGCCATTGCACATGTGCTTATATTCCTTACAGGTTCCTCACAGACCTCTTTTGGTTACCGGTGGCACCTCACTACACAGGAAGCAGCCTTCGGTGCAAGACTGGGTCTCCTGAATGACTCACTAACTCCCGCACCCCAGTCGGGCCCAGCCGGGGGGGCGGTATGATGCTGGAGGCAGCAGTGGGGGGGGGGTTGATTATGAAGAAATCGCAGAAGTTCTCTGCTTTTCTGCTGATGAAAATCTATCAGACACCACAGCTGTACCGTGGAGCCATTTGTGCTATATAAAATGTCAGGGAGTTTGCCAACAAGATTCCTGTTTGTTTTTTCCCGAGGAGCAGGAACACATCAGGGGCAGCAGAACGTGTGTTCGTCAGACAGGCTTTTTATTGTCGTGAGGAGGAAAGACAGAGTTATCCTCTCAGCATGTCCCCGTTCCAACTATTACAGCTCACATGACCTCCTTAGCTGTGCTGAGATATTATGTAAAGGGTAAGGCAGCCATGGGTATCAGGGAAGTTGACAGTAAACACATACAGTAAGTCCCCGGGTGAAGAACGTCCGACTTACAGACAACTTGTACTTAAGAACGGACTGCCATAAAACCTCTTATATTTGATCCATGTTCTTTCTTTTCTATCAGTATCAGGATCTGTTTCTTTAATGGCTTTTACAGTAGACCTACAATATACACAAATTCTCCCCTCATCAATATAGTACTGTATGTAATTCTTTTTATTACTATTACTATTATAATTCACCATGTAATTCATTATTATTATTATGCATTGAATTACTGTTTTTAAGATGTTTTAATGTGTTTGGAAGTGTTTATTAAGTGTTTTATATGCATAGAAAGGTAAAATATATGCTATATACCAAGACAAACCTTTGATTAATTGACGCTGTTCCAACTTGCTTACAAATTTGGCTTAAAGACGGATCTCATTCGTAAGCCGGGGACTGCCCTCTCAGATGTGCACATTCAAAATATCCAACCTGTGATTTGTGTCTGGCTTCAAATGAAAAATAGCCCTGCATTTGAAGACAAAGGGGAGGAAGATGTGTAGGTGGAGCATAGGGAAGATGTGCAGGGAAGACTCAAGGCAGACCTGTATCAAGGGCAGAGGGAAGATGTGTAAGGAAGGCAATATAAATATAAGATTAAACGCAGCAAGAGACACGGTCCCCCAGCTCCGCTTCAAATCGTCTCGTCATGTAAGATCACCCATTGCGCTCCTGTGGAATCTTCCAGCCGCATCCTCCGTTATCCGCGCAGGAGATTATAATCGCCGTGGTGACCAGAGCCGGAGGTCAGCGGCTGGCATCTCCCCGCCGTTTGCTCAGTGCGCCGGTGAGGGGGCGAAGGCCCTGGCGGCTGGGGTGAAGGAAGCGACACAGCAGGAATAACCGGCCCGTTCCGGTGTGATGACTCACACCTCACTGGTGAGGGCCCCTCTCCCTTTAACTGTATATCCTGGTGGGGGGTGCAGCTAAAAATCTGTAAAACGGATTCCGGGTTTGGGGGCCGGCCTTTGCCTGGCGAGCCTTGAAATGGGACGTCTGGGGACTGGACTGGCAGGGTTGCAGCGGGCATGTGTCAGAGGCACATCGACATTGGGTCGTTGGCCCGCGGGTCATTCCACACAGGCCCTGAACCTGCTGACGACGTATCCAAGAAATTTGTCTGTGCACGTAACTCATGGGAGCCAGCGAATTTCAACCTGATGCTCCTGCGCTCCCTCCACCCCTGTGAGTATCTCTGCCCCGTAGGTGAACATCGCTTACAAATGGTAGCATTAGCTGCAGCCGCAGCTCGCTAAGTCACACCCTGGAATTGTTGTATCTGGCTACGTGTCAGAACAGAGCTTCAAAGGTGTGAGTCACTGACAGAATCGCTTTATTGACATGTCGGCTATGTAGATGTTCACTTTACTGAAGTGTATAAATAACATCTTCAGCTTCACTGTAAAGCTTCTGTCTCAAAATAAACCCCAAACAATCGACTTAGCTTGATTTCTAAGCTGCCATCCAGTTTAACTGGCTAACAGCATAACAACACTGGAAAAGTTTTGTCATTGTGAAGTGATTTTGTGTATTAGTCAACAAAATGTCAATAGCTTACGTAAGATATCTGGATTGTTTTTTCCAACATATTGCACACATCTGGTTAAAAGTAAATAAAAAAAGACATAGCTCTGTGGAAGTGATTATCTATTCAGACATTCACACCAATACACTTTGCTGACGCGGCGAGTTGGTTATCCAGAAAATTCCAAATGCTTAACAGATTCATGTTAATCTCAGCCATTTTAATTGCACATGGGATATGGTTCTTAGTGCTGAGCTTGAGTCACCGATCCAGGAATAAATGCTTGTTTTGAAGCTTTAACGTTTACATTTGGATGTGATCTTTTTGTCCAAGCATTTTTTAAACTACTGTTTATTGGATTTATGATAATAGTTAAAAAATGGGGTAACACTTTAACTAAGGCCACAGTAATTTATAAACACATTCATAATAGATTACAATGCACTCATAAAGCATTATAAACATGGCTATAAATATTTATAAAAAAGGGATAACACATTATAGCTATGTGTATTATGCATTATCACTGCCTTATGAAGCTCTCATCTATAATGCACTATAGATACCTTTATAATGCAGTACACAGCATCCTTAATATTTATACCGACCATTATAATGCATTATGAAGATATCTATAGTGCATCATAGATGATAGTTTCATAAAGCATTCATAATACATAATACACATGGCTAAAATTTTTCATGCCTTTTGGTTAATATTTATAGCCATGTTTATAATGCTTTATGAACACATTATTATTTGTTATGTTAAGTGTTACCAAAAATGGTTCACATAGCATGTAAATTCACAGTACAGTATGCAAATGAACATAAAATATATGCACAAATAAAAGTGTCCAAGCTTTTTCCCAGGGTGAGAAAACGCCAGAAACACTTTGGCTATAAATGATAACGGCTAGCGGCAAACTAAAGTGTGATGCCCTATCAGTCCTGTTGGGGTCCTCATCAGCATTGACATTCAAACATTATTATAAAAGACAAAAAGATGAAATTTCTACAGTCCAGCAATAAACTTCAAATTCCTTTGTGCCAAAGGAGAAAATCGTTTTCAAATGTAAAACATATGGGGGAAATATTCTGTAAGGAGACCACTGCCGGCAGCCGTCCACCTTTGTTAGCACTGTAATCAAGTAATTACCACCCCCCCCACAGCTGAAGTAGTATGGCCGGTTAATCCAAACAGGTCTCCTTCAGACACCATACCCACGGGAGGGGTGGAGCCTGCCGTCTGACACTTCGATGTGTGGACTCCCAGCTGCTGGCTTCGTGTAACCCTACGGCGGCCGGGTGGCATTGACAGTGGTAGCACAACTGGGAGGCAGCATTCACAGTGACGGGTAGTACATGACTACAGGGTGAGGAGGACGAGGAAGAAGCCAGCATTCGTACCCACGTGCGGATTGTGAGCAAATTAGCATTATCTAGGATTGCTCACCAAGGCAGGCAGGAGGATGTATATCTGTTGGATCGAATTTGGGTTCCCACAAGAAGCAAATGCATTATTATGGCTACAGGGAGGCAGAATGGCCAGCACCATTGTCTTTTACCTCCAGGGTTGGGGGTTCAAATCCTACCTCCACTTTGTGTGTTTTGAAACATTTGCAGTGGCCTAGTGGTAAGAATTGTGTCATATAATTCAAAATGCATACAAAACAGAAAACACTCGTAATTATTCTCACACCCAAGCACAGAACCTGTAACATCACTGTCTAGCTATACAACCACAGCTACTACCATCGCAGCAAACCCTTTTTGTGACCTGCTATGATAAACATACGCCATGAATGCTGTAGTCAGTAAAACATGGTAGCATAGGTACGGTGCGAGGTTAGCCAAAATTCATGAGAAAGCACAGAATTGAAAACTGAACTTAACATTCTATGGACACTACTTGAAAAACAGCTGACCTCCCCTGGGGGAAACAGACATCTTAAAGGAATTTTTGTTATGACTGAAAAAAGGTTATTTGTGACCGATTACAGTCAGGCTTTTTTTCCACAATCTTGTGAGCTTATCCACATTATTTACAAGAAAAAAAGTAATTCCGTCTTGAGAACTGTGACTGAGATCTTACAAAGGAATTATTGTAGAGACTGAACTCTGTTGGATTTTGTTTATTTCAAGACTGGTAAACACTATAGCAAAACTGGCCGAAGCTCCACGCATGGGAGTTTAAGGCTACTGAGAAGATCAGGGGCTATGTCAGGTTTACCTGGGGCTTGACTTTTGTTTGTTTTTTTGAAAGAAGACTGGCATCGGGTCTAAAATACTTGGGACTAGCCTTAAAATACTCAGGGCTATAGCCGTGAGTAATCGGACCTAACAACACCCATGGCACCATGTATATCAATGAAATTTCGCTTGCATAAGGGTGGCTATTAAATCTATCATTTTAAACTACTTTAAGACAGATTTTACTGGCCTTTTCTGTTCCATTTACAAGCAAAATAAATATAAAGTATGGGTGCAACCAAATTTACTTGGTAAATCCTATGCTTATGTTTTGTGAAAATTTAAATATTATCGAATTTTTACATATGGCAAGATAACTTACAACTCAGAGATTATCATGAGATTTTGTTTGTTTATTTATTACTACATATTTATCATTTACACCCAAGATTGCTGCCAAAAAATAAACTGCCAATAGCATCAGTCACGATATGGACCAATGCTATAGCTGCCTTGTCCACTTTTCTTGCATGGGAATAATAATGAATAACTGCTTTGCTTCTGCATGTTTAAGTACACTGATAGAGCTCCTAGAGTTAAGAGTAATTTATATAGGAGCATGTTACCATGTTTTTTTTTTTTTGCTTTAGTGTCTCTTTAATATACTAAACTAAATTTAACTTTCAAACCATTCATATAATTATTCCACAGTTAAAAGTCAATATTCAGAGATATACAATAATTTCTTTACATTAAACGTTAACGTTTTACTTTAAAATAATATATTACATTAACACAAGAACACAAAATAATGCAATAATTCTATAAACACTAAATTTAAGTGATGTTTTCCTATAGTAAATAAAGAAAAAAAGATTCTACATGCAAATACAAGATTTTTTTTTAATTTTATTTTATTTTTACAATTTTTAAGTAAATATTTTGCGTCTTTTACTGTACTAGGTACCACAGCAGTCTCCGATCCCTATTTTTCAAATATTGGAGAATGGATTCAAACCTGCACACTTAATGCATTAATACACTATCATTTATGTAATTTGTTTTGGTTTTCTGTACAGAAACGCATTAAAAACATTTAAGAATAATTCAACCAAAATGTGTTATTCTGTGTTATTAATCCAGCAGCAGATTTTTGCAAGAGTTATGGCTACTTTACAAACGAAAATGATTGCTAACTGAAGCTAATTGTTTAATCTTCAGTTAGTGTATGGGTGATACGTGCAAGAGCAATAAGGATTTTTAGGGGCATTATGATGGCAAAACCGAAACACAACTGCCCCCAAAAGCCCCTCATTCTCCCTGCGGAGTTTCGCTTATGGCACCAGCCACTAACTGTGACAGTCTCACAGCTCTACATCCACACATCCATGTCCAAACGAGCTACGGACATCAGATATGCCTCCATCTTGGGAAATATTCACCCTTATTGGCTAATAAAGTAGGTATGGGCTTTCAAGGCGAGACAACGAGATCCAGAAGCGGGACTTTGCGGGCCAGTTGGATTGCAGTAAAACTCATCTCGCCCCCAAAATCCCGTATCTGAGGTCACTACCAAGATCAACAGGCGTACTTCAAAACCACACAAACCCTAAATATATATTGAGTAACCTACATATATAATATGCATGTTCTTTAGCTCAATATCTCCGTATCTTATATAGCCTATATATATAGAACCATCTATGATACACATACGGGGAGAAAATCAGCCATGCCAACCTACGTGCTCCAGATAACCTACTTTCATCTAAATATTAATGTCAAAACTGGCAAGGCACGAAAATATAAGAGAAGAAGTAATCGAATTGTACAACTGATGGCTTCAGGTCGCGACAAATACAAATAACTTCTGCAGCTGAGCCCGTTGCCTCGCTTTGTCTCTGCGAAAATCAATATATCAGCGATCAGCTACCGCAAAACAGACAAAACAAAACACTTTCAATCATTTTTCCAAATGTCAGCTGTAAACCTGCCCAAGCACACTCAAAAAGTATTCAGTCACAATACATTTATAATACAACCAGCGCGTTTGCCGACGCTCGAAATTCTTAACTTTGAAGCGCTGATTAACAAACATTATAGAGTGTTTTAATATGTCATGCATCGGCCTTATACAACTGTTAACTCAGCTGTAGCATCCATCTACTTGTTTTTTTTATATATATTTTAACGATAACTTGTAAATGCATGCAATGCCCGTCATTTCTTATGAGGTCACTGGTGGGTATTTAACCTGGTTGAGTCACAGACACAGACGGTGTCCTTGGTCGCTCCTATGAGGCTTCAGGTACCATCCCACAGACACAATCTGTCTGCATTCATTCACGATATGAAAAGAAAGATTAAAAGCGATTTACTTACACTAGCTTAGGTACGCCATTCCCTTATCACAAAATAATTAAATAAGGTATTGTTCAAGTCCCGATGTTGTTGACGTACGTGTCTCAAACGCATCCCAGTTGTATATATATGCAATGCAAATTTTTGTCACACCTGCTAGCCTTTCGCACTGTAGTAAGGGGAGCAAGACAACATGCTTTAAAAATACCTCCCTAACACAAAAAAAAAAAATCAACAAGAAAGGGGAAAGAAATGACAAAACGCCTTGGATAAATTTAAACTTACCCTAATTAGTCCGTGGCATTCAATTAGCTACGAACACACGAGACTATGTATCATTTGCCGTCGTTGTTCCTTTAAGAATAAATTTGTATATACTGGCGAGTGCGGCCCGTGTCTGGCGGTCCTGTCTCATGGCATTTTGAGATCACACTCCAAGCTCCCCAAACATTTCTTCCTGGTCACGCCACTTTGCAAGTAGAGGCCAAAAGAAGGGGAGGTGCAAGAAAAGACAAATATTTTAAAAAAAAAAATTGAAATCTATAGCCGGATCGATCCCAAGCGAGCGAGCGATACGGAGCAGGATGAGTCTTTTTCCAGTGTTTGCAGTGAGAGGGATCCACACCCGACTCGCCGGCGGACAGCCGCCTTAATGTCCCTTAAGAAACAGCATCAGCTGCATCGACTGCTATAACCTTACCTCGCTTAAATGCAGAAAGTTTGGCGCATGTCTTCCCGTGGCAGTCTTATATTTTCTGATTTTTCAAATTTCCTAGAAGGGACCTCCTAATATAGAAGCGGGGCAGAGACATTCCTAGAAATCCAGCGGACGTCATGACCGTTTAAAACAACCTGTGCCTTGTTCATACAACACCCGGCTGCGGGTGGTAGTTACGGGTACACACGAAAACAAGCAAAAGTATGAAACGTTTCCCAAACACAACCGATTCTTGAACTGAAACGAGAGCAAGGAAACAAAATTTCCATTGTTGCTTTAAGAATGCCAGTGACTAATTCGCGTACTGTGTATACTTGCTCACCTACTGCCTATCATTCACAAACTGGGTACCACCTATTAATGAATCATCTCTACCTACATTGGTGGGACGTAGCTTTTCCACACCATCCTGCCATCCTCTTAACATGGCTTTGTTATTTTATTTGAATGGGTTGAAGTGCATGTACCTTGTGGTAAGACGGATTCTTACTGTCGTTCATGTTTCGTGGACGAGTTACACTTTATTGTTGCAAGTTGTTAAATATTCGTCTACTGAAACCTGGAAGGTTTTAAACTGTTTGCTGACCCCTGCTGGATTTCACTAAATTGCCAACACACGATTCTCAATTAGTAACATATATTATTTATGTAAATTAGTTTTATTATATGAGAAGGGGCTGCCTTTCTTGAATTTCTCCTAAAAACATATCTGAGATTTGAATAAAATCACCGTCAGTATAAAGGCACGGACGGGGTTCGAACCCGCGATCTTCGGTTTACGAGACCGACGCCTTACCACTTGGCCACCGCGCCTGCGCTCGTAGGTTAGGAAAACATCTTAAGGAGGATTAAAATTAATTGTCATTTTTTTTCGTTAAGCTATCTGTCGAAGGCTGTCCACTTTTAATGAACAGGTTACCCGTCATATAGTATGGCGTCTTTGGATTCTTTCCATGATATACGCTGCAGCGACTCAACAGCCTTTGTATCAGTACCAGACAAAAGCCATGGGAAAAAATAAATACAACAACGACACCTAAAAAAAAAACATCAAATGATGTAGTATGAGTATTTTTCCCCCTCTGGAGACAGCGATTTTAAACCAGAAATACTCATTAATAGAGCAAGGAAAGATAACTGAAGACAATATTAATTTCTGCTATTAGCTTGACATGAACACCAGTAAATCTTGCTTTGACTGGGCAAAGGTAAGTAAGTGGAAATATATCAACATGTTGCCCGTCAGCCCCTTATTTTTTTCTTTTTTAAGGAAAATAATCAAGAGTAAGGGATGAAAAAGTAGGTTTATTAAAAACACAAATGCATTTTATAAGCACGTGTCAGATATATAAAACAGGTAAAACTGCAGCATTAAACCGTATGAAAATAGGTGCCTGGATCTCGTTGTGTGGTGCGAGTCTGGTTTAACGCTCCTCATTTGGTGGTCTGTAATTCTTCACTGTTCAGAGGTGTGAGTCGCTTTTAATGCTGATCAAACAGAGACCCTGGAGATCCGCACTGTTGCTGCCGAAAGAAAATAGTTTGCAGAATTAAAGAGACATTAATATTATATATGATGTTATATAATGAAAAACAAGTGTATATGAAACCTTAACTGTGTCACTGTAACCAGATACAGAACTTTCTTAAATTCCCTCATTTGCTTTTTTGATAAATCCGTCTCTCCCTCCGTTGCTATGCCGTGAGCAGAGAGCTGGGATGTGAAACTGGAATACCCTAAATGCCAGTGGGTCACATGACACACACACACACACACACACACACACACACGATCACACACTATTGGCACTGTACATAGACCACTCCCCCCAAATCAGTGAATTGTGGGGCGATACCCCACCTGAATAGAGAGGAACCAGCCTTTGTGATAAATCCATTTATGCAGGTCATTTCCTCAAACACTGGTGTTTGAAATCAATCTATAACGACAGATGAAAATGAGAATCTAGCCAAGAAATGGGGCCTGAGAGAACATTAAATGCCAGGGAACAAATCTCATCAGACAAGCGCGAGGGGAACAGGGCCACTGTCACGCCCTGAAATGCTCAGTACGGCGACGCTCATGAACTCTGCTGCCTAATGGATTTTCCCTTAATGTTCCCATGACTCATGTGTATTGCTCATCGTAGGTGATTTATGCAAATTAAAGACTAGCTCTCGTTTTCGACTGGAAATCTGATATGACCCAGTTAGTTTGCAGCTGCGTGTCAGAGAGCAGGACAATGTACCCTTATATTACAGGTATAGCCTGATATGTCTGGTTTTACGCAAGACAAACCAAGAAGCCCAACAAAATCTAATAAGTCCTTATATCCAGTTACTTACAAAACTTTAGATGATACACTGTTATTTAAAAATGAAAACTACTTATATTGGTCATGGATGCTAATGCTATTTTCTTTTATTCGAATTATAAAATCCCTGTGACTCTGACCGGGATAAATGATTAGAAGATGGATGATTACAAGAAAGCCATCATTAATAATAATTTGATAATTGACTCTTTATTAATCCTTGTGGGGAAATTGTCTTTACGCCTCCCTCAACTTGCTCTTTTCAGAGTAAGCTGTCCGCGAAGGGCAGCCACCTGTGGCGGCGCCCAGGGAGCTGGGGGTTAAGGGCCTCGCTCAAGGGCCCACAGATGGACAGAGGTTGGGTTTGAACCGGCGACCTTGTTTAACAGGCACGCAGGCTTAGCCCACTGAGCCACATTCCATGTGTGACATTCTCTCTCTGTGGATAGACTGAAATTTACACATTCTGACATGTTCTTTCTGTGCGAACTTCCATCCATTTTCTGTAACCTCGTTTGCTACTCAGGGTCACAGGGGGGTCCGGAGGCTATGGGTGCAAGGCATGGAACAATCCAGGATGAGGTGCTAACACATTGCAGGGCACAGTCACACACACGCAGTTATGGGTAATTTGGTAACTCAGCATGTTTTTGGATTGTGGAAGGAAACTGGAGTACTTTGAGGAAACATGCAAGTTCCACACACTTGGAGTCAAGGTGGAGACTCAAACCCTGGTTCCAGAGGTGTGAGGCAACAGTGCTAACCACTGTGCTAACCACTGCGCCTGTATGAATCTGATAAACTTCATTGTCCATAATAACTGCACTTGGCCTTGACCGCTTTTTCCCCCTTGGTTTATTCTGTGACAGCCTTCATGATGATTCTGGGCATTGGGATGAAGCCAGGTTTACCTTCTCAGGCCAGGCAGGAGCAGTACACTCAGGGTTTTATCTGGGAGGGCTTGGAAGAGCTTCCCCACCTTCCGGTCGAGTTTTCTTATCAGAGTCTTCATCTCACACTCCTGCAAAAGGGGGTCGGGACCTTGAGCCCAGAACAGGAGAACGGGAGGGGAGCACCTGGTCTCCCGGGAAGCCAGAAGACATTTCAGACAGACTCACGTCAGCCTGTTGGTCCGGGTGGTCCCGGCCCCCTGATGTGGCGGACGTCTCCTCTGTGGTGCTTTGGTGCTCAGAGCTCTGCTGCACATGTCCGGCCCAGGAGGGCAGATGCCAGGGGGTCAGCGCCCTGCACATCATCACCTCTCTGCCCTTCGCCCGCAAGCCTGAGCTCAGGGCGGCCTGTACGCCCTCTGAGCTCTCAAACCCTGGAATGACGACAACAACAGGCTCTAACACGCATGCTGCACATTCCCAAAAAGCCTCAGGTTGCATCACATGCTGAATGAATCTCCCGTCTCCTTCAAAGAAGGGATATGTCCCCAGCTCACTTATGAAGGCATCTTTGCGGCGTTTCGCCAGCGGCGATCTCCCAGGCAGGACGACGCCCTCGATCTGGCCGAACCTGCTGAAGGTTGAGCACAGGAGTGGCTCGGTGACCCGGGCCACATAAAGGACGTTGCTGTTGAGGGCGTCGGCCTCCAGCTCACCCAGCACCACCTCCAGGTCCAAGGTGGACTCCTTTACCGGCCTCTGAACCTGGGAGCCAGCATAACCCTGACTATGAGAGAGGCACAGCACTGCCAGCCCCGTGGGCCAGTGCCTGTATATGACAGCCAAGGTCAGGAAAAACGTCACTCAAGGGTGCCCCCTCCTGACTATAGACCTCTGTACACACGCTTTTCTGGGTACCACCATGTGAGATCATGTAACTACTCAGCGAGAGTGGGCAGTTTTGCCATCATTAGACAGTTGCATTGACCCATTGCATTTGTATTGTAGCGAAGTCCCAAAAAATATTTCTTTATATTCAGCACACAATATAATTATCTTTAGCAAACAATAAATTAACTGTGTATATATTATCGTGAGCACACAAATTATATTGTGCACACTAGATAATTGAGATATTGAGCACACTTGTGTGAACATGGAGGGGTGAATACAGCATAAATCTGTACTTCTTACAAAGTACACCCTGATAAAGCCTCATATTTGATATTCAGTTTTCTGGCTGTAATATCTTTTAACAAAAGCAAGCCAGGGGGGTTTGATCACAGATTGGTAATGTCCAGTACATAGACGTGATGCATAAGGATCACTTTTGTAATTCAAGCGCTTTTACTAACTGTGTTTAATCTTGTTAAAGGCTACGAAAATAGGCTATTTCAGCTGTAACGAGATGTTGGTTCATCATTTAGAGTTAATGGAGTTAATAGAGTTAACTCTTGCCCCCCCTTGTATTTCCAGACTAATTATTTTATTGAATTATAATTATTTATTGTAATTATTTTTTTAATGTTGGTATGTGCACTTCACATTCACTTATAGTCAGGTGCCCCGAGTGTCCATTCATAGCACAAAGGGTGTAATAACTCTTATAATAACTCTACAACAACATGAGACAGAGACGTCAAGTAAACTGTGCTTTTAACGTTTGTCGGTGGGGGACTATGCACACCCCTTGGATGTCCATATATGCCTATTACTAATTGTCTTCTGTACTTTCAGTGTGCATTGGTATAAATTTACTGCAAAAAGAAAATAATAAAGGTAGATCTTTAGGAGCAGAGTTGGTGACCATTGCTTTAAAGTTTGGCTCATTTATTGTGCCCTCACGATAATGTTTTTGGCAAACAAGTTAAATTATTGTTTGCAAACAAAATATCTTGTGTGCGCAAGATAAAATATTATCTGGGACTTGGCAAGCTGCATAATATCAGTTGTTTCATCAAATGCAGAAAACACCAGGATATGGAGCCCTGGTGACCTACTGTTTGTTCTTTGCTAACTTAAACATACGTCCGTGTAAGACTTAAGAAATGCACTAGGCAGGATATGTGGCGTGATGTGGTTTTGCGATGATGTCCAATGCGTGTAGCTGGACAGTGCTACTGTTGAATGGCTGACGGAATATGTGACTTTACAACGGCGGTGACCATGTATCAAGTGATGCATAGGTGCGCCTCACAGATACTGCGTGTGTAAAAAGGTCTATAGCTGGAAATCCCTATTTGCAGATCCAGGCTCTAAACCGCCAGGTTGAAGCACTTTAATTTGCAATGGGAGAATTATTCTACAGAAATACCAACTCTGATAGGACAACCACACAGCTCATGGCCATTGAGGGATTTGACAGCGAGGTAAGCTCCCTCCAGCATTTCAAACTCAACCACGGCATGGATCTGGCATGGAAATGAGAGAGAGAGAGAGTGAGAGAGGTAAGGGGATTCAGCGCACTGCTGGATGCGTCCCATAGAGGGTGCACATGGCAGACTTACGCTCTGCATGCCCTCCTGCAGTGTGACAGACCGGACTGGGCCGCACCGTCGAAACAGCCTTTGCACGGATTGCACCGTGCAGTCCTTGGGCAGCGGCCCGGCGTAAATCACGCACATCTCTGCCATCTGGAGCAGGACAGGAAGAAGGGGAGGGATTCACTTCAGCGGAGAACAGGAAGAAGGGGGGGATTCACTTCAGCGGAGGACAGGACGAGCCCCGGTGCCACTGCCGGTGTCTGGAGGGGCGGGACAACATACCCGGTGGAGGTGATCGGCCAAACGCTTCTCCTGCAAGCCGACCCGCGCCCGCTCAGCCAGAGAAGAGAACTGAACCGTGCTGAAGAAATGACCTTGTGCTTCGCTTCTGGAGGCAGACAGTACCTGAGGCACGAAAAAACATAAAGTGGTGGATTGCACCACGCTCACCGCCGTCATGCCCACCACCATCACGCCCCCCGCCAGGGTCCAGCTGGCCCACACCAGCGCCCACCTCCCGGTCTGAGTTGCACTGCACCCCACTCCGCATCGCCGGGACCCCGAGTCCTCCGGGTCTCACTGCTTCGCCTAGATGAACTGACGACAGGCTGGCAGCCTTCAGGGCATCTCCAAAGCTGGGGGTTAGAACAGAGACGCCCGTCAGAGTCATGCAGGGTAATATGCTATACAGCTGGTATTTTACACACTGCTCTTTCAGAAACCAATGAAAGCTCCTTTACTGAAAATGGTGATCCAAGCTATGCTCGAATGCCTAGATACAACTAAGTCGTAATATTTTACTTGGGTTTTTCCCCCATCCACTATTTGTAGGGCAATGGAGTGTGAATTCATCGAATCATCTAAATACAGATGGTCTTCAATGAGGCTAGAACTGATGTGGTTCATTTCAGGCCCCCCTTGAATACAGAAGCAAATCACCCAAAATGACAACACCAAATGTTAAGTGTAGTGAGCACCACCTAGCTGTCATTTATAAAATAATAGTTCCAGTCACGCTAACATCAGTCAGCCTTTGGTAGAAATAAGGGGTGGGGTGTCCCATTTTGCTTGCCTCAAAGTGTCCAGGTCCTATATGGATAGTGTTCATTTTTGAACATCCCCTCTCCAAATGCTTTGAGAGGGCCATGGCCCTAGTACTTCACCTGAAACTGCTTACGCCTTGGTTGGCTTTGGCTTGATTTGCCAAATTCCTCTTTGGTTGACGCCTCTTCCATTCCACATCGAGATCCAACGCTGCTACCTTGAAACCGAACCAAAAGCATGGTTCACTACTGGAACTCATTCACACCATGACCTTCCGACGACCTCTGTGTGGACAGCACGAGATTTCACATGCCTTCTGCGGCCCAACACCAATGAAATGCTGAGCCAGATCCAGGGCGGCCAGAGCGTCCTCAGTGGGGTGGTGACCCTGCCTGCCCTCCTGCTGGATCTGCCTGCTGCAGACATCATGGGGCGGGATGGGGGGCAGATCAACCAGAGCGTCACAGTACATGATGATGGTTGGACCATACTTCATGGAGAGAGGGATTGGAAGGGTCCACTTACTTCAATACAGCCTCTGCCAAGAACTTCAGTCTAAACCTCTGGCCGAATTCTCTGTGGTAGAGAACTGAGGTGTCTATAACATGCTGGTGGATCAACTGCAGGAGAAACAGACATTATCTGAGGACAATGTGGTTCGATAAAATGCAACAACAAGACCAATGCAGCATGTGACACCTTCACAAGAGCAAACATAAGGGTAGTCTACATGCGAATTCCTCAGCAGCATCATGAAAGATACCTTCAAAGCCCGGAGATCGTTGTCCAGGGAATGACCTACAAGCACAGCATCATGGGGCAATGCCTGAATCACCTTGGCCTGAACGTCCTTGAGCCGAGTGCTTACTGGCTTCAGCATGGCTTTGGTGACCCCTGAGTACCTTGGAGGAGAGAGGGAAGGGAACCCAAATCATAACAAGTCATCATAGCTTCAGATGAACGGAGGGACCCAAGAGCAAAAACCTTCCAGGATTCATAGGTGCAAAAATCAAGTCTGGATTTAGACAAAAACTATATACTTTACAGAGCAGGGATTTCAGCTTGACCTGGGACTGTTCCTAAACTATGCCTTTTGTGAATCCTACTTTCTGACCGTTTACAGACCAAGTCTGCAGTCATTTCATTATCACCCGGCCCCCAAATGAACTGTCCTCCTTTGTGGTGTCTTTCTTGGCATCGCTCTGATCCATGCTCACAGTGCCACTACCCCCCTCGCTCATCTCCTCCAGGCCCATGGCTGCGCACCTGGTGAGGTAGTTCAGGATGGTGTTTTCAGGCTTCACCAGCTCGTCCAGCAGGCAGCGGCCACTGCTGTCCACCAGGGACACTCGCGTCAGCTCGGTGCCACACACAGTCATGCACTGAGAGGCAGGAGAAACGTTACAAGACACCAGACATGGCTCCAGACCTCGGTGGATTCAAATCTCATTACCTTTTGTGATTGTCAACAGTGATCTAATTCAAAAACATGCCATGCTGTTGTACTACTTAGCCTTTATGTGTACTATCCTGTATGCGGTACTACTTAGCCTTTATGTGTACTATCCTGTATGCGGTACTACTTAGCCTTTCTGTGTACCATCCTGTCTGCGGTACTACTTAGCCTTT
Source organism: Mormyrops boulengeri (assembly GCA_026781065.1). Lineage (NCBI taxonomy): Eukaryota > Metazoa > Chordata > Actinopteri > Osteoglossiformes > Mormyridae > Mormyrops > Mormyrops boulengeri. Next base: position 24,716,059 of record JAODLD010000101.1, on the reverse strand, counting down.
CTGTGTACTATCCTGTCTGTGGTACTCCTTAGCCTTTCTGTGTACTATCCTGTCTGCTGTATGACATAGCATTTCTGTGTACTATCCTGTCTGCGGTACTACTT
>JAODLD010000101.1:24686258-24715573 GCA_026781065.1 Mormyrops boulengeri | reverse complement strand
TACTATCCTGTCTGCTGTATGACTTAGCCTTTCTGTGTACTATCCTGTATGCTGTACTACTTAACCTTTCTGTGTACCATCCTGGCTGTTGATGAAGTGAAATGAGGGTCATTTAACGCACCATTTCACAGTCCAGACCAAAGAGAGGACTGCCATCTGTAACATGTCCATCACTCTGTGTGCAGAGAAAGGATTCACACCCGGGAGCATCTGGCCATATCGGTAAAAGAAAAAAAAGTGAACAAGCAGCTTTGTGAGCATGCTCTGTCAGTTTCAGCAATCAGAACAGTAGATTTTCTCAGTGAGAACGAATTATGTTTGAAAGTAAAAATCACTTGACCTATACAGCTCTGGAAAAAATTAAGAGACCTCAGCAAAGATTCACGCATTTCTCAACTTATGCGCATGCACCTGTGTCAAATAAACATTTTTTTTGCAAACTCCAGCCTTTCTAATCCATCTCTGGCATTAGTAAGTTGCTTTTGCCCTCTACCTGGCTGGCTTATGGTCATTGTCACCCTCTCCTCTTTCACCTTATTCTTGTGTACTGCTGTCTTAGAAACTTTGAGCCTGGAAGCAGCCTGCCTCACAGAGTAGCCTTCTGCCAGCAGAACCAGGATTACACCAGGATTTAAAAAAAAACAGATTTTTAAAAATATAGAGTGGTCTCTTATTTTTTTCCAGAGCTGTATGTCCCACTCACCTTTCTGTGGGAAGGACAATCTGCTCATTTCATCTGGGCTCAGCAGGTAGGCGGTGAGACCCTGTGTCTCTGAGCCGTATTTACGGATGATCGGATGCCAGCTGAGGTCATCTGTGGAGAAGGAGGGAATGCTGAATTGATTGAACGTCTGAGCCGAGAGCAGAGCACAGCCCTGATTCAATGGGCTTGATTATGCCATCAGTTAATTTCTAATTATAATTTCAATCTGACTGCAAGAGTGCAAGTACTGACAACAAATAATTTTCTTAAGGGTTTTGTATTTTTTCTCCATATAATAAAGAAGATAACTGGTTTATTCACCTCTGTGACTTTGTGCTCGATAAATAATTGAATGATGGATGGATAGATGGATGGTTTATTCATGAGGATTCTTAACTGGATTCCTGTAATCTCCTTAGCAGCTCTCCTTAGGTAGAAGGCTAATATTCCTTGTAATTATATATTTGATGGAAATAAAATGAGGGCGGCACGGCGATGCTGCTGCCTCACAGCAAGAAGGTCCTGGGTTTGGTCCCTGGTCCTTTCTGTGTTGAGTTTGCGTGCTCTCCCCATGTCGTCGTGGGTTTCCGCCGGGGGCTCCGGTGTCCTCCCATGGTCCAAAAGCGTGCAGGGTAGGTTGATTGGTGAGTCTAAATTGGCCCAGTAGTTGTGCGAGTGTGTGCGCCCTGCGGTGTGTTGGCGACTGCCCAGGGTTGGTTCCTGCCTGTGCCCCTTGTTCCCGGGATAGGCTCCGGTCCTCCCCTCACAACCCCAGTTGGGATTAAATGGTTACAGTGATGGATGGATGGAAATAAAATGAGTCGAATCATGTCAAATATCCATCCACCCATTTTCTGAAACTGCTTGTCCTATTCTGGATCATGAGCCTGTCCTGGAGGCTACAGGCACAAGGTAAGGACACACCATCCACTCACACATGCACACCTATGGCCAATCTGGTAATGCCAATTAACCTGAGCATATTTTTGGACTGTCGGGGAAACTGGAGTACCCGGAGGAAACCCCGTGATGACACGGAGGAAACCCTGTGATGGTGGAGACTTGAACCCTGGTCCCAGAGGTGTGAGGCGACAGCACAGTTGTGCCGCCCCTCATGCCAAATAATGCATCTGAATTCTTTTGTAAAATGTATCTATAAGAATTTTGTGTAAGATAACATTTTATAGGAACGGACCACTGTGACCCTGCTTTGTGAATTAAAACACAGATTTCTAGACAAATTAATGGCTTTTACCTTGAGCAGGTTAAATCAGATTGAAAGGTTATTAACGTGTATTGCATACCATTTTGTTTCTTTTCCAAGATCTTTTCCAACTGAGAATTGGATATGTAAAGTACCGAGCTATTGTTTTTGAAATTACAAAGGTCGGTGCTTAAGATTTCAGACAGCACATTGCCAGCTGGGGATATGAAGCTGCATCGCTGAAAGAAAGTAAACACTTTATTAAAACATCTAGCGCCCACCAAAGTGACTCCAGGTTAGATTTTACACAATTAGTAGTATGCAGCCAATATCAGTCATTACTAGAATATTTTAATTGAATATAGTATTAGATGTTTTAAATCACCTATCATGTCCCAAGAGACATTACAAGAATGCCTCATGATACAATATTAATCTGGCAATTTAAGAGTAAATTCAAGCTTAGTTGGTCAACTTACAATGTTGTATAGTTTCCTGAGATTTTGAAACTGCAGATAATATCTGTAAAAATGCAGCTGAGTGAGACCTTCTAAAACTGTTACGTTAACTGCACACACATTCTTTTGATGATGAAGTCGACACCAACTGGAAAAAAGAGGGGATAAATCTTAGAAAGCAAATCAAACACATCAGAAATATTGCATTGACCATTTCTGGTTTAATCACTTACTCTGGCTGTTTCAGATTGTACGTTTTCCTCAACGATGCAAACAAAAGCAACTCGCTTAAGTTCTGCTGAGAGATTGTTCCATGTGAATCACGGAAGGTCAGTTTTAATCGTGGAACACTCTGTCAAAAATTAAAAAAAAAAAATATATAAAAACCGTCAATATTATAACGAAATTAAAATTATACATAACCAGCGTTTTCTGTGTGTCCTTCCCCCAGGTTTCGTACTTTAGTCTGCGACTTCCTCGGATTTTTGGCGCATCCATTGTGGGTCGGGCATTCAGTAGATTTCCTTTTACGTCCCAAAGCATTCGCCACAGCCATTTGTTTACGGGTTTATATGTACATGACCTCACCTATAATTTTCGGGGAGCACAAACAAAAGGGTACAGTCTACTATACACAATCTAACCACCAAACATACAGTCATGATTAATTACAGCCAGCTTCTGTTTCTATAAATGTATTGTATGAAACATTTGTCATAATTTTAATGTACATAATCTGAGAGAAGCACCCCGATAAGTCACAACGCTCCATTAGTGAGGGGTGTCTTCAAAGTTGTATCAATAGCGGTTAATGTTAAAAATACATTTTTCCTTCTCAAAATAAACGGTCCTTGCACGTCACACTATAGTTAAATCATTCCGCTAAACTGTTATCTATATCGTTAGCCAATGTATTAAATTCTTATAATTAACCCTCAATGGTTCAATTATCTAAACTGACAATCGTGTCAATCAAGCAGAACTTTCACTGCAATTAGGTAATATTGCGTGCAGAAACAAATGAATAAACTTATGAATACTTTACTCATTTAAATGGCTGGCATTTTCTTACACGGCCACGTTCCTCCTAGTGTGGATGGGCCATGCTTTTGCTGTATTTGCCACGATTTCTGAGCGATTACACATCCTTGCAGACATAACGAGTCGATTGCAGAAGAAACGGGAAGTGACGTATTCACTCAAAAAAGACCGGAAACTTTGAAATGCGATACAGTCGGTGCTATGGTGTCATTCTGTTCGATTACATTTTCAGCAGGTGTTTATAAATTATATAAATTATATAATCGGTGACTAAGGAGGTAAACGATATGGCAACAAAGAGACTGGCGAAGTACGTGAGGGTTTATGAGCGAATGATATTTCACTGATTGTAATACACTGACCAGAAACAGATGCTAGAAGTTTTGCACGCGTGTTTTTTTGTGTTGCAGGGAACTCGGATTGATAAGAAAATCCAGACGAGCCATGCATGGAAGTGTAAATGCTCAGATGGGTGATAGAGGTAGTATTTTGTTTTCTTTCTCTCTTTAAATTGATTATAGGCATATTCCGTGGCATTTCCCAGCTTCTTAACAAGTGTTTTGCACATTATCTAGTAGTATCTACCTGGTGGTTTAGGAGTGCGCAAATCTTCCAGTTATGATCCGAGGCTAAACGGTTTTCGAAAAATCTGGACCTTTAACCACAGAAGTGTTCTTCGGTGAATTGCTTAATTCAGTATTAAACAGTTTTGCAAGAGATAAGCCAGCTGTTCTTGATTTCTAACTTTTTATTGTATAAACTTTTCAGGACAGTTCTTTTCCTACCTAATTGTCATTGACTTTGAATCTACTTGCTGGCAAGAGAGAAAAAATTATGCCCAAGAGATAAGTGAGTTGTTGTTTTATACAATTTTATGTAATATTGTTTTTTGCTTGTTTTATGTGATCCCTCTATTTATTTTTTGTTGGTTGCCCTTACAGTCGAATTTCCAGCTGTCCTTCTGAATACCTCAAATGGAAAGATTGAGGCAGAATTTCACACTTATGTCCAACCGCATGAGCATCCTACATTGTCTGATTTTTGCACAGACCTTACTGGAATCAGACAGGTAATTCTTTTTTAGTCTGTTCATGCCTTCAGTTCAACGGACTTCAGCTGAGAGTGTGTTTCACCTTCAGACACAGGTGGAAGCTGGAGTCCCTCTCCAGGTTTGCCTGTCTCAGTTTGCGCGCTGGCTTCAGACATTACAGCAGGAAAAGAACTTGGCTTTCCTCAAAGACAACATCCCTGCTCCTGCTCTTAATCCGTGTGCATTCGTCACATGGTCTGGTATGCTGTTTTGATTCCATCTCTTATGTACACATGGAACAAGAAAGAGAGATAGAAAATGTCTGGTTTACCTGACATTACTGATTCACCATTGTTTTATTTGTTATTCTGCTTTTCAGACTGGGACTTGGGTGTTTGTCTGGAGTATGAGTGCAAACGAAAACAAATTTTCAAACCTGAGATGTTAAATAGATGGATTGATCTTAGAGCCACGTACAAGGTAAACTTGTTGTTTGAGGTTAAGAATCATACTTAGACTGTTATTTTAACTTGTTGAATGGCCTCCTATTTACTTGTTTCTTTGTTTATTTGACATTCTTAGGTGTTTTATAATCGAAAGCCAAAAGGGCTTAATGGAGCTTTACAAGACCTAGGGATCGTATTTTCTGGGCGTGAACATTCAGGTAAATTTTTGGTCTTTATTGATATGTTTTTGTGTGTGTTTTTGTGTATATGAAGGTTTGATTGAAATCCTAACTTTCAGGTTTGGATGACGCCTGCAATACTGCCCGTTTGGCATGGAGAATGATAACTGATGGTTGCGCCATGAAACTTACAAAGACTCTTGACAGGGTGAGTGGCTTTCTCACAGGTCCCAGTTCTGCAGTGCTCCATCCAAGTACAACCAGGTGAATGAGTCTTCATAGCTGTTTCAAGGTCTTTGCTGCAACTGCGGTTATTCTCACTGTTTGTGCATATTTCCAACAGGCACCGCTGAAAACAAAGCCTGTGATACAAAATCCTCAGAAGACGAATACCTCTGGGAATGGGCATAAAAAGGCTCTTAAGCAGCAATGGTCTGGGCATACAGAAAAAGAAAACGAGAGCGTTCCTGAAGTTAACTCGAATACTGCAGCCTGTCAGAGCTTGGTGACACCAAGGACTCTTCTTGGTGGTTTGACCAGTCCACTTGTACAAAGGCATAAACAGGTGCAAGAATCTCTTGGATGCTTTTCATTTGCTAGATCATCTGTTTCCATAAATTCCCTCTCAGACACGAGTACCAGCGTGTTGCCGGTCTCCACCACCGTTGACAGTATAAATGTTGCTCCTGAGTCTACTGCATCAAATTTGGGATGGGAAGAGTGTCTCTTATTTCCAGAAATCGAGGAGTCGTGCTCTTACGATGATGTAATACTGGAAGACAAAGAATTTGACCCGACTCTTTTGGACACATCTGAGGCTGCTTTGGATGACACTAACAGCATAACTCTGAAAGCTGTTCTTTCTTCTGAATGTGCAAGCTCCAGTAAATCAAATCAAATTCTGTTCAAAAATTCAAACACAACAGTATATTCAGTTGAGAAACCAAGTTCACATTCTACTTCTAGTGCTTTTAAAATCCCTACATCCAGCTCCAAAATCAGAACAGACACCAGCATGTCTCATCCAAATGCATTAGTGTTGAGGTATCCTAAGGTTCTCTCTGTGCTGGAAACATCAAGAAAACCTTCTGAAATGGATATGACTGCATGCGAAGTTTCCCATACTTCATGCACAGATGAATCGCATCTTTCCAGCAAGTCCAGACTGTCATCAGGTAGTTCAGCCTCTTTGTTTTTGAACAAAACATCACTTCGTAATGCACCTACTGTGGTGAAGGCGGGCAGGAGCGGCACGGCTCCGCTGTGCCACTGTGGCCGCAGGGCTAGACGGCTAACCGTGGCAAACGGGGGGCCCAACCATGGCCGGGTTTTCTACAGCTGTCCCATCGGGAGAAATGCCACTGGGAACAAAAGAAACTGTGGCTTCTTCCAGTGGGAGTCTGCTCATCACAAAGCTGTCTCGGCCTCCACATCCCTGAGCTTTGATAGATCTGCCAGCTCATCTCTGTCTGAGAGAACTTTCTCCAATGGCAGCTCAAACCCATTTAAGAAATTCTTTTGGACCTCCTTAAGGCATTAACTGCATAGATCAACTTGTCAAAACAAGTGAAAGTCAAGCATGCCTTTTTAAATGCACCATGGTTTTTATTATAAATTTTTATTTTGTGTATGATTTTATATTTATTGGATGGATGGTTAAATGCATGATTGGTAGTATTTTCTAACTTGTTTTTAAAATCATCATATATATGCTATTAGGTGGAGTTGTTGAAATAAACTACAGAACTGTATAAAAAACAAATATATCATTATTGCTTTTTCAGTCAAACGGGCATAATATTACATTCTTCATAGATCCAGGAAACCAGCACCGCTAACATGGTTTAATGTCTTCCCCACTCTTTGTTCCTCAACTCGACTCTTCTTATTTTACCACTGACCGTCTTTGGCAGCTGATCCACGAACTCAATCTGAGTGGAAGAATATTGTGATGTCATAATGGGTGTAAAATTGGCCAATTGCAAGCCAGTGGTTACTGTGTCTCGAGCCAGAGGACCTGTGAACCTGCTCCTACCGTACCTTGCGAGGGTATTTATAGGGAGCTGTAACTTTCTTCACGTGCTTCTGCAGCTCGACTGTGAGCTGATCTTGGTCCTTGGACTTGTATGCAGGGGTCAGGACGACAAACGCCTTAACAACCTGTGGGCAGATGGAGTGTATTCTTGAGATCCTTTAAGTAACTTTTCGCCTGAAAGGGTGAGATGATACTGCTCACCTCTCCTCTCACTGGATCCGGGCTGCTGACGACGGCTGATTCGGCCACAGCCGCATGCTCAATCAGCGCATTTTCCACTTCAAATGGACCAATTCGATACCTGGACAAGGAAATATAAATGCAGTGAGACGCCACCAGGCTTACAGAATGTACTGCCATTATACCAGTGTGCAAGACGCTCCAGGCAGTACAGGAGAATAGCAGTAAGCATGTTGAAGATGACAATTCATCTAACCGTAAGGTCCTGGGACCAAACTTGCACAATATGAAAACTCCAATCCCTAGATCAGGGGTGGGCAATCTTATCCAGAAAGGGCTATTGGGTATCCGGGATTTCACTGCAACTCCTTAATTATGTTACTAAATAGAGGACTGATTGGCTGAAGAGTCCTCACACCTGGGTTTGAGCAGCTGACCTAAAGGTTACCCCAAAGACCTGCATACCCACTAGCCCTTTGTGGATTTGATTGCCCACCCCTGCCCTAGAGGTATGAGGTCAGTGTTACTCTTAAACCAGAGGTACAATACAATGTACTAGTGTAATGCAAGTAACTATGAATGAAGGACTGGTGGGGGCTATAATGTTTCTTTCCATCTGGGAGGTGGGAGCCCCTTGAATACGTTTAATGTATTGGAGACAGTTTTAATAATACCACAAATCCCTGCCTTAGACTTCATTTAAATTAACTCCTGGAATATTCATTACCCAGCAGACAGAATGACATCATCGGATCTTCCCACAAACCACAGGTATCCCTCCTCATCCATCACTCCCCGGTCTCCTGTTAGGTAAAAATCTCCTCTGAAGCACTGGGCCGTCCGCTCTGAGTCATCCTGCACACAAGGTGGCGCATGGGTCAAAGGTCCGCCATCAGGGAGACCGTGAAGCGGACAGACGAAAGCAAAGGCGCCGTACGGTGTATCCAGTAAAGAGCGAGAATGGCCGCTGAGGTTTCACTCTGATGGCAAGGTTCCCCTCTGTACCGGAAGGCACCACCATAGCAGCATCATCAACCACCTGGGACAAACATCGCGCTGAGGGTTAGTACAGAAACTATCAAACCTGTTATACGTTACATTTTACCTGTGAGGCAGATAAGCTTCAGTTTTCAGGCTTTTTTGGTGGGATGCACGTACCTGCACGTCGTATGCTGGTGATGGCTTTCCAAATGATCCAGGTTTGATCTTCATACCTTTAAAAGTCCCAGCAATCAACACCTAAGAATGGAAGCCCGTTTATTCTTTAAAGTTTACTTTTTTAATGAATGACATTGTTCTTTATATATTGAATTACTGTTTCTGTTTGTCCGTATCCTTCGTAGATATCCAGTCCAGTGCAGGTCTTCCATTTTTCCATTACTTCAGGGTTAATGGGCTCTCCGGCACTTAGACAGTGCTTCAGGTTTTGGAACTGGTACCTGAAGTGTAGAGAGAGGATTTGTTCGGTTTTTGGGTTTAGAACATTATCACCTACAGTATCACTTAAAGTATGCGATGTAAAACAAAGAGAGAACTAGCTTCCAAAACATATACTCTAACTCCTGACCAGTACTATATATATATATATTTAGGTAGTACATATAGACAATGGTGAAAAAGTTGAGTCTAATTTCCATTAATGTAAGATACCTGGAGAGGTCTTCTTGGACAAGCATCCGATATGCAGTGGGGGCAGTGCAGAATGTTGAAATAGGGTAATGGGACAATGTCTGAAACAAAGGCACTGGTCATGTGCTGATTACAAAGTATTAACTGCATTCATAATGCAATGATGCCACATTTATGAATCCTAGAACAGCATACAAGCAGTACCCAGGTTAAGCACATTCAGACTAGTGTGGTGCTGAGGTATCACCTGCCACATGGCTGCATTCAGGTTCTTATCCCTGAGGTGTTTTGTTGTGTGGTGGGTGCATGCCCCTTACCTCTTTCTTACCTACAAATATGCCTTCAAGACAGACTTAGGAAACGGATCTCCTTCGCAACCTGAGGACTGCTGGTAAAGTACATATTCCCACTACACTGGCAATATCGCTCAGTGTTTTCTGACAAGCTGGGGGACCCACCTTCAGCACCGTAGTGGTTTGAAAGCGCGGCATGTGGTGCACGAACACGCACGCCCCCTGGATCCAGGGAGCAAAGACGCTACTCCACGCGGACTTGGCCCAGCCAGTGTCGGAGGTGTTCCACAGCACGTCCCTCTCAGTCAGATCCAGCCAGTACCTGGACCCCAGTACAGCTGAGCATGAGAGTCACGCCCGGATCGGGTGCCGCATTTCGCCCGCCTGTGCCCCGTACCTGCCGTTGACGGTGAGGCCGATCCCAAAACTGCAGTGACTGTGTTCGGTCATTTTCGGAGTACCAGTGGTACCGCTGGTGAAGAAGATGGTCATGGGTTCGTTGCTTTTCGTGTCGACGCATTCATGATCGCTTGATACCATCCTATTGATATGAACAAATGCATCCCAATAAATAACATTAATTTATATATAGATGTACAAGTTTCACTCACGTAAAAACAGCCGACGTGGCGGCTCTAATTCATTCCGATTTCTTTTCACCTTGAAAGTTCACCAAGGTTCATCCAACCATGTCTGTTTTGCTGAGACACCAGGACTTTGGCTTTAAGGAAAGTGCATTTGGGTGCCACAGAGTCGAGCACAGGAGCCATGGAATCGTCGGTTATGACGCACTTGGCTTTAGATGTGTGCAGTCTGTGGAGGATGTCCTTGCCTGTCAGCTGAGAAGTGCCGGGGATGAGGACAGTTCCTGGGAGGAGTGCAACGCAAACGTGCCATCGAAATGTCAACATTCATGATCGTACCACTGAAAGACTATGACGCAGAGCTTGAACATTGGATGTGTTTCTGTGGTGCCAACAGCACGCTTTGGGCATGTTCCACAACAAACCTGTCCTCATACATGCCACGTTCACCAGCCACCACTCAGGGACGCGGGGGAGAATCAGCAGAACTCTGTCTCCTTTCTGCAGGTTGCAGGGACCGCAAAGTACATTGGCCACTTTTCTAGCATGGTGTCCAATCTCTTCAAAGGTCCATTTCACCTCATCCTCTGTGTCATTTACCCACCAGAAGGCTGGATTTTGGGATTTTTTCCCACTCTAAAAACGAGACAACTATACTGTATTATATCGTGAAACCCACAGAAGATAAACACGCGAGTAGCACGTAAAATAGATGAACCAGTGTAGTAATGCGAACTACCACATTCCAAAATAACTATGTCAATGTTTGGGGGAAAAAATGTATCTGACCAGGAAAATGAGAGCCAGTATTTCGGTTCCTTATTTATCGCATAATCAAGTCTGTTTCTAAAGCAAGAGAAAATCCTGAAGGCACCCCCAGGCACGCAAATCCACACAATATATGCGACTTGGATACATCTACCCATAAAATGCACACAAATAAAGCATTAAACGAAATGTAGAAATATAACCTTCTCTCTCTCGGTCCACGTATCGAGGACGTCCTTGGCGAAGTTAAAATATTTAGGAACTTCAGGGTTGTATAGTTTTTTCAGGCTTTCGTAGTCTTGGAAGTTGTTTGGAGCCAATGTTGTGTATCCATGAAGCCCATAGCATATGTTTTTGGAGAATAAAAACGTGCCCAACTTCCGTTTCACTTCGAAAGTCTGACGATGAAGCGACTTAATCATTTTGTGTTTTATTTATAAATTTCGAAATGGCTGTAATATGTACAAGAGTGGTGTTTTTTCCGCCTTTTATTTCAAAACGTACCACTGAGATGAAACTGGACAAAGAAGACATAAATCTCTGTTGCTGATCCGCGGTACGAGAGAGAAAAAGTCAACGACGAATAAAAAAAGTTTGCACCTAAGTGAAAAGTAACCTATTTGAAAATCACCTTGCATTTAACGAACAATGTAAAAAAAAAAAAAATCATTAACTTCTATCCATGTAGATGCAAGATTGTTCTAATAAAATTTATCTGAGCAATAAACCTATAAACAACTACTGACTACAGACGGAACTCCATTTAAAACACGGATTTAATATATGCATTCACGTGAAATGAAGCTGGAAAGAAAAAACACAGAGTGAATCAACAAGCTGCCAAAGTGTTTATGAACGAACCAGAAGCAAAGACCGTAACCGTGCAAGCAAGCGTCCTATAACCCCCGATCATTTACTGTTTACATAGCGAGCTTTCGGTATTTTAGGTTTTAAATTACCCGTATAACAATAGATGACCAAAGAGCAATATGTTATTCTGAAACCATAAACATTAAGGATGTTCCGTTGTACTACGCACCTCACATCTGTTTATCCGTATTTGAGATATATTTACTTAATTACAAATAACAAATGTGAAATCTCTTGTCTTTTTATATAAAAAAATATTGTGCAACTGAGATGTTATTACTAATAGAAATTAATGCATGTCTCAAACAATTTTCAAGGTAACAAACACAACTTTTGGGTCTTATCTTTACAATCTCTGTTAGGGAGCGACACTGCCTCGTTATGGAGAATGTGGCGTAATTCCTCAGGGACCTATCGGGTGACAAGGAAAAACAGACAGAAAGCCTAAAGTGTACAGATAATAAATATGCGAAAATTAATATGCATTAATAGCATAATAATAGAATAGAACACTTAATAATCCATCTATCCTCTTTCTATGCAGGGTCGCCGGGGTCCGGATCGAGGCTACCCTGGATTATTAATGAATACTAAATTAAAATTAGAAACATAGTAGTAAATGCGCTAACAAGTAAAATAAAATATAATAGAGATGCCTGTACGTGTATGTATAATAACAGGCACGTTTCTCGTTTATATTAATTCATTGATAATGTTCTTCATACATTTTTATATACATATTTAGTAATGTCTTTATGTATTATTTTCAAACCATTTCAAACAAACTGGAGAGCCAACTGGCTTGTTAACAGATTAATTTATGTCCCTGGAGATGCACGAAATTTATAGTACCGCTCTTAATTTTTATTCTGGGTAGCATAAGCATCTGTGTTAAGTTCAGTTAAGAAAAAAGGATGTGAAATATAAACCCCAGTACGGTAGATGGCAGTATGATGAATCAGGAGAGAAACGTATAGTAAAAATGGCCGAAGAAGGAAAAGCAAGGCGCACATGATAAACGTATTACTTAGATGGTAATACGGTAATGTGTGGCTAGAAATTATATCCACGTGATGATATATATTTAACACAAGAATGAATGTTGCTTAACATTTTTGCTTTCATTAACGTGCACTTTATCTCAGTAAAGTATCAGGAAGTTACGATAAGTAAGAGATTAAATTTGCTCTTTATTTCGAGTACTTGTAGAGTATAGACGTAGCTTGTTACCTGACTGGTGTGTATTTAACTTTGAGCTGTTTCTGCTCCGGCTAGCCCGTTAAACGTGTCTTATTGTTCCTGTATTTAAAGGTTAAAATGTCTGATTCCAAGAAAAGGAGTAGAAAACGGTATGGGAACTATAAAAACAAGAAGTACAAAGGGTCCCGAGAGCTGGAAGTGGGTATGCAAGGGATCTTGATTACCTGCAACATAAATGAAAGGAAATGTATCTCAGAAGCATTCAGCCTTCTCAACGAATATGCCGACCAGTTATACGGACCAGAGAAGGTGTGTTACTGGCGTTTCGTGTTATCAAGCACTCTAATTGACAGAACTGATGTGGGTGTGAAATGTAGTGCTTTAAAACAGCTGTTCCCGCCGTTTCTTTTTCCAGTTTTCGGATTCTGAAGAGGGTGACAGTGATGTGGAGAGCGATGAAGATGATGCAGAGGCAGCTCTGAAGAAAGAGGTGACCAAAATTTGCACATCTACGCAAAAGAAGGAGAGGCGATTCCAGGCAGTGGACAGCGGAGCCAAGAACGTGGTCTTTATTAGGACAAAACATTTGGGTAACAATTTTTATCCTCGTATATTTATCACAGTTCATTGCGATTATAACTCACAACTACTGTTTTTGCAAATCATTATGTGCCTGTATAGGTGTGTGTATATATGTTATATGTGTGTGTGTATACAGTGTGGAAGCACTGATGTTTCCTTTGCACCTTGTAGGAGATGCGCATTCACATGTGTTTGATGTGCCCTGTCCCAGATCCCACCCACCTGGTGCACCACATTTTGCAAGACCTGCACACGACAAAGAAAAAGAAATCCAGAGTGATGCTGCGGATGCTGCCTGTGAGTGGCACCTGTAAGGCCTATCTGGAAGACATGGAGAAGTATCTCAGCAGCTTCCTGGAACCATGGTTCAAGGCGCCCAACCAGGGCACCTATCAGATTTCCTTCAAGGCTCGCAATAGCAGCCACAACAGCAGGGAGGATATCATCAAGGCTTTGGCGGGTGAGAGCCGGAGAAACACTGGAAGCTCAGTAACTCATTCGGGAAATGTTTGCATGTGGACAGAAGGAGATTAATTCAGAAGTATGATGAGTGCTGCTCAAGAGTGCATGCGGGACTTTTAGTTTTTTTTATTGTAAAATGTCTGACTGAAGTTTAGCTGTTTTAGCTAGGGCTTATTTGCGTGTCTCGTTCACTATAGGTGTCGTCGGGAGACTGAATCCAAAGAATAAGGTGGATCTCACCAACCCCGAATACACAGTCATCGTCGAGGTGATTAAAAGCGTGAGCTGCGTGAGCGTGGTGAAGGACTACATGCTGTTCAGGAAGTTCAACCTGCAGGAAGTCGTGAAGCCGGACCAAGAGCGAAAGCCTTCTGGGCCGCCGGACGGTGTGCGACAGGACCCCGGCGGATGCGTAGCGGAGGATGTGAAGACGGGAGCTGCGGTTGAAGATCAGGGCAAACAATTGGGGCCGGGGGAACAAAAAGAAGTAGAAAAAGCGGCGCCAGTGAAGGATGAAAGCGGGGGTGGTAAGGGCGCATCCCCGGGCCAGCAGCAGTGAGGGACTTCAGACATTGTCTTTGGTGTGACGTTAAGAGGACGGTTCAGGGGAGACGCTTCTGTTTCTTAACGACTTTTTATTGCAGTTCATTCGAGTTACTGGTTAACATATTCACACCCATAGCTTTCCAGAATTGTATTTAGGCTATAAAAGGAAAAGGTTTTAAAAACTTTGTATAAATGCTTTATCTGATGGATGGTCTATTTTATGTAAAGCTACGTGCTTAAATGTCGTATGAAAACTAGTATTACTTACTTTAAGCCAGGATTCTTCATATTATCTCCCTAACCCGCCCAACAGCACAGCGACTCTTGGGGGGCTTCATACTAAAACTTGTATGTCCTTTCAACATTATTCGGTTTTAATTAAACAGTGAAAAACTGCATCACCTGAGTGAGACTTATTAGTGCAGTGCCAGTGGAGTCAGTGGTCATATGTACCACACTCTAGGGTCTTATGCATATGTACCACACACTAGGGTCTTATGCATATGTACCACACACTAGGGTCTTATGCATATGTACCACACACTAGGGTCTTATGCATATGTACCACACTCTAGGGTCTTATGCTAAGAAATTAGCTACTGGAAAGTGTCTTACACTCAATGCAATGGATAGCATGTTCCAGTCTTAGTGATAGGAATCTCATTCAGCCATCATACATTTAGTTGATACATTAAAAAGCTGTGCATTTGTAGTATTCAGTCTGCTTGTATGGATATCCCAGGTAGCTTCATAACCCAGAGAAGTGGTGGTGTGTGGTTCTGTCCACAAGTATACAGCATTAACCCTGAACTTAACTCTTACCTCGATAGCAACCCTAACCCTACCCTTAGCTGAGGTCCTAGCTAAGCAAACCAGTAGATGAATACAAACAACTGGCAAATATGTGAATTAATATATTTTAATATGTGCAGCATATGGCTGAATAATAAAATGGAAACTTTTGCTTTTGTTTAACACTTTTCATTCTAATATCTGATTCAAAGTGTCTACTAATCATGCAAGGCATAATATTAATGTTTTGTAATTTAATATTTCATTATTTGGGAAATTAAGGAGTGCCCCCCCCCAAGTGTCCGAGTCCCTGAGCCTGAAAGTCTTCCCCTTATGGGCGGCTCTGCTCCGGCCACTGGTCCAGCACTCCGTCGCAGGATAGTTGTGAGACAGTAGAAGAGACTAAAATTCCCTTATACCACAAGATGGCGCCATTTCTACGAAATTAAATGCGTTGACAGAAAACACTGTCTTACGCAGACGTTCATCCACTAATCTGCTGAAATCTGAAAATAACTCATGAATGGTCTGCTGAGGAATTTAAATGTTCGAACAAAAACGTACGATTCGCTCATATATCTGCATATATTTGTGATACATATTTCGCGATCGAAATGTGTAATTGCTATATTGTAATTAAAAAAGGTCTAATAGACGTTACCATGGAAATACGTTTTTGATTCAGGTTGCCATTTAATGATCCCTTCATAATAGTACCATGTGCTTAAATGCATTTCATTATACTTCATTATACAATGAATCACCCACCTGAATGTGAATATTGCTGTATACCGGCGTCACCAACTACCCAAATATTATCCCCGAGGGCCAAATTCCACCAGCAGCACAAAGCCATTAAGGTCCACTGTCTCTGACAAAAAAAAATGTCGACACGGTCGCCCCCCCCCCCACTAAGTTCGTCGACAGTGGGGTGGGGTATCGATGGCACGGTCCGAATACAGTTGTGTAATTGTTTCGATCCGTACATGGACCGCAAAGCGACAGCTATGTAAATGTAAATGATGAAGACTAATTTTACTGCCTGTGGTAAAAGAGTATGTATTTAGCGAAAATTAGGCTTGTTAAGTAAAAAAGTAACAAATTATTATTAATTTTACCTCGAAATATGCCTTGCATCGGTCTAAATATATCCCCATTAATTTGCTTTTAAAAATAAATTTAATCTTTAACTGTGACTGTTTAAAATTAATCCTTAAATATATAGGCCTATTTGATGAGGAAGAAATGCGTAAAAGGGTTAAACCACAAGCCAAAATGAATGAGGCATATTGTACTGTAGAACTGCAGAGCCCGAAGCAATCAACATGGGACATCAAAGTTACATTGTAAATCATAAAACTCATAGTTAGCCATAGAGGTAATATATGCGTGTAAGCATGTATAATCAGTGTACAGTACAGGTACGAAGGATCACAGTACCGGCAAAATGGAAGGGATAATGATGTCAGACGTCTGTTTCACATTTGTCTGTATGTTCAAACAAACGATGACATAAATCTTGGAAAAAAACATCAAAGTGAGAGGAATAGTGCAGAATTAAAAGCAATTTATTTATTCCACTCGGAGACTCGCCTTCCCTTCCCTTTGCTTAACTGTTCTCTTTATCTGCGTGGGCCAGCAGAGTTTACGATTGTCGCCTGCCCAGTGGTTCAAAGGACATTCTTGTACTATTTTTGGTGGAAGGGTCGCCAATAACAAAGCGACATCTAGACCGCTGTGCACGACAGATATTTCCAACCTCCGTGATTGTCACCAAGTGTTAAAGCTTATTTCTCATCTCGCCCTTCACTTAGGAGGAGTTTTTTTTTTTTTTTTGTCTTTTAAGTAATATGAATGTTTTGCAAAATTTAAATGAGGTGAAAATGCTGAGCAGAATTGAAAATGCTCAATAGATGGGGCAACTATTGCAAATATGCTGGTCCCATATGAGCGATCCAGATTAAGCCATTTCAAAGAAATGGCGTCGATACAGATTGTGCATGACACACCAGTCAAATATTGTTTGATTCGCTGTTTTTTTTTAATCTATATCATCCTCCACCAAAAAACAACAATAATAAAAAATCCATATTCCTCGTCCGTACAGCTGAGTATTTGCGAGCCATCGGCTAAGTGGCATCGAGAGATATAACGGTGGAGCAGCAGGTGTTTGGGGGCGATGCCGCGCCGTGCGGGTCCGCTCCTGCTCCTCTCCTAGGTCCTCTCGCTGAAAACCATGGCAGGATCTTCTGCACTTCACAACCTTAACAAACGTTAAGCATTAATGGATGCGTGTGAAATGACAGGGTAAGTTCGGTGTCCTCCCTCCCTGTTTGCTAATTACGGGGCATTTGGTTGCTGTACTGTACTGACTTTTCTGTGCATCATATTAGGATAAGATATCCTGTGATACAGTTTGTTTTAACTCCATGATTATTTCGAGATAGGTTAGGGCAGTACTTTATTCTGGAAAAATGTAACCGATCTTTGTCCTGCACAGGGACAGGGCAGTGGATGTCACCGAGCCCCTTAATTAATAGCCCACAGGACTCTCCTCGGGTCTCGTCCTGAGCGCCTCCGCTTCTCCTAATGTGTTTTTCCTCATGGTGCCAGAGCAGAGCAGGAGCTCAGTCCTCCCCGAAGAGTTCACTCTCTGCCCTCATTAGGGTTAATTACCTGGGTAGGGATCCGCTCCCCGCGACCTGTCCATCATTAGCCTGTGACAGGGAGTATACTTTGTCAGGAATTAGAATTGCCGGATTCGGCACTGACATGTACAGGACAAAATGAGAATCCTGGTGCTGCTTGAAAAGGAGGATGCACGAATCCTCTCCTTTCTACCCCTGACTTGTGGGATGCTGCAATGATGAAGGTGTGTCGTAATGGACTTTTAACGGGGGAAAAAAAGGGACGACCCGGATTTGCCGTGAATAAATGCAGGCCACCTCCGGGTTAAATGGAGCCATTTTATTAGGACGGGGGTCAAATCCCAGCGGCACCGTCTGGGACCTGTGTGGTAACTATGCCGTAATGAATCCACGGGAGAAACAATCGGGCTGATAATGGAGGCAGACCAGCTGCGGTGTGTCGCTGGAGCAGGAGGTGCAGCCGAGATGTGTCCTTGTCCCTGGTGGAGGGCACTCCTGCCAGCAAATCTCAGATATCCCCACTGGGTAATTATACTAGCACGGCTACCTTCAGCTCCAACCAGCGCTGCTCTGGGTTTAGTATGAAAACAAACCAGTTACTTACTGCGAGTGCACCAGTAGGCCAACTAACATTTCCACAGCGCTGACGCTAAATAGAATTATTTGTTCAGTTAATAATTAAATTCATTACACAACAATAGCACTAGCAGTTGTTTATGTAATTATTTGGTTGTCATAATCAGCATTTCATATTCATGACTTCGTAAGCATACGACACCAACATATTGCACTTGCAAATGCAATTATAATACAGGTGCCTCAAATTGCTTTGAATGACAGCTACTGTTATTAACGCATTTTCTTTTCGCTGAGGAAAAACGTAAAAAGAAACCGTGCAAATGTCACATTTTTATATATACTGACAAATCCACAAATTAGTGTCTCAAAGACGGGGCTCAGAAGATGTACATCATAACGGACCTCAATGAATGTGATTACATTTGTATGATATGTTAGGAAAACGGATGCAGCATATTAATATGTTAATTTTATTCACCGAAGGATCAGAATATCACGAATTATATTACGGTTAATTTACCTTTCAATTTCCACTGCTTGAACATTTTAAAAGATTTTGTTTACTGTTATTATATATATATTAGTATTGTGCTCAGCAAGGTGACTTATTTCACAGCCATAACTCATAGTACGAAGACACAAAGGTGCATTTTGAACTTTAATCACCCTATAAACAGACAGTCCACACTAAACAGTGACCGTTTCAGCATAATAAATGATTTATCGCATATTTATGCATTTTCCCGATAAGCAATTAATGCCAGTCTAAACCCTAGCACTCTGTGGACGCGATTGAATAAATTATTTAGCGGATAAATTGGGTAACATCCTCGTCCTTGAAGACGGCAGAGTTTGTCCCTGTCTGACGGGGCCTGGCTTCTGCCATAAGACGCCACCTAAATGTCACGGAGCAGCAGGCATCGGAAAGGTTACCGGTGTTATCAGTGCAGGCTAATTGCGCATTAATTGCCGAGAATTTGCATGGCGATGCCTTCGGCCGGCCCTGGTATCCCCGGCGCGGCCTGCTCCCGGCACAGCCGAGACGTCCTCAGGAAGCCACACCGGAGGTCCTCCTTCTAATTACACTTGCAGGCTCCTTCAGCGCGGAATGCAGATAATTACGGGGCTCCCTGCGGTGCCCCGCCTCCAAGCAGCCGAGGCCGCGGTTGGGGCGGCCAGGGGAGCCATGCTTATGTTAAAGGTCATGGGTATTTGAAACAAGGATACAAGTTCCGCTGGTTCGCAGTCCCAGATGACAAGATTATGCATCTATTAGAAAAACTGCATAGTGTCTCGTTGACCTTTATGATCCCTGGGAGACCTTTCTAACACTCCTGGGTCTTAAATTATTCCTCCACTCTTGGAAGCTGTTAACAGAATTTAACAAATAAATTAAATTTCTGCGTGCAAAGTTGGATAACAAGTATAAACAAGTATGACCTAAATAAGTTAAGGAATAACACAACTGGTGTATTTTACGTAATATGCATAATGATATATTGTACACTATAATTGCAATAAAAGTGGCTGGCAGAGTTGCTCAGGGGGAATCCTATTGCTTCATGCCTCTAGGGTTGGGGGAATCTTGCCTCTGCTGTGTGTGTGTGTGTGCGTGTGGAGATTGCATGTTCGGCTGTCATGTGGCTTTCCTCCCAGAGACTTACAGTTAGCTGAATGGGTGTCTTTCGGCTGCCCATTGTGTGTCAGTGTGTCTGTGGCCCACGATGGACAGGTACTCTCCTGGCTGGTGCCTGTCACTGCCTGAAATGGGCTCCAGATGTAATATAAGGATAAATACCCCTGAATGGCAGTGCATGATATAATCCCAGTGTAACTTCTTCATAGTGTATCAGTGTGTGTGTCCAGTGATGGACTGGCATCCCATCCAGGGTGTCCCCCTGCCTTGTGCTCAGTGCTCCCAGGGATTGGCTCTAGCCCCCACATGTGACTTTAACTAGGATAGGCGGTTGAATGGTGGATGTTTGTATGTATGGATGAATGGATGAATGGATGGATGGATGGATAATACAGAATACTGATGGCAAAAATAAAATAAAATTTCTATAAACTGCCCAGGACACCACTGTTTGGTTTCAGACAGCGATGTGAGGAGTATAGAGAAAACATTTCAGAGGCGTTTGGATATATGGATGGCAGGCTGCAGCTTTAATATATCAAGTCCAAGTTAAATGTCCTTTTGTTCGATGATGTATCATTCTGGCAGGGCTCAGGTCTGTCTCTTACATAAGACAGCAATATTTCTCCATGCCGAGTTACAACTATCCCCGGTGCCGTTTCTTCCTTGCTGGAGGACTCGGCTCTGCGCCGTTGTGCAGGGATGTCGGTGGCTGGTTTGAGAAGTACAACCCAGACAAAGACAAGTATCGTGGGTTGGCTTCCAAGTCACAAGGCTCCAGTTCCATAGGGAGTTTGTGGGACTATCAAGAGCATTAGATAACACAAAGCGTGGTTCCAGGCTTGCTGCTAAAAAACAAAGACAACAGGCTCCAACAGACCATATCCCTGGTATTTAAGAACCTGCCTTGATTTATACTGATGGTGTTCTAATTTCAAATGATTCGTAGACGATACACAGAACACCTGTGTCTTACCTGGGCATCAGGATGGAACACATTGTGCAATATGTCTACAGCCCTATTATAATAACTCATGTCTACTGGGTAGAGTTCCCTGGAGTCCATCCTTCCGACAGAACAGGTATCACCCTGAACCAGACTGTCCACCCAATTGGCAGGTATTCCAGCCAATGGTCCCTGAGCCTATTAGAAACAAACACAGCAGAAAACAATGAAGCGATGGGACTT
The DNA here is from genome assembly GCA_026781065.1 of Mormyrops boulengeri. Classification (NCBI taxonomy): domain Eukaryota; kingdom Metazoa; phylum Chordata; class Actinopteri; order Osteoglossiformes; family Mormyridae; genus Mormyrops; species Mormyrops boulengeri. The sequence goes on along the minus strand of JAODLD010000101.1, from coordinate 24,694,519 downwards.
TCGGTGGCTGACGGTTCTGCCAGCTCCAGAACCAGCTGCGCAAGTGAGGACCCGAGAGCTCAGAGCTGGATGAACGCGAGGCAAAAACCAGCCCAGAAGCGGTAACCAGAGATCTCACTGGAGACAGGAACCGGTCGAAAATGTGAACTGGGAATCCAAACAGAAGAGGGGAACCAAGAAACAGGAACCGGCCAGAAGAGAGGACCCTGGCACTGCCAGATTGAAGACAGGAAAAGGAAATGTCAGTGTCCAGTCTGACCAATAGACTCAAGGTACGTAAGGAAGTGCACAGAGTAAGCACTAAAGAAGATCAAACACCTAGAAAAGCTGGGTCTTCTCGTCATGTGGTCCCTGGTCTCTGCACTTCCAGACCGGGGCAGTTATGAGGAGCATCATCATCATCATCATCATCATCTCTGGTGTGGGTAGCATCTGGATTCAGTATCGACATAAACAGTTCTGCTCTGGCGTTACCTGGTTATTCTTTCACCAATATGGTGGATGACAGTTGGCTTCTCTTCAAGCTGAAGGAGCTCCAGGTCCTCAGCCACGGAGCATCACGTATGCATGCATTCCTTCAGCTGATATTTACAACAAAACATCAATCTGTCTTCCCCGACTTAATGGCAAGTTCAATATTTTTCCATTCCAAAGTACATTGTTTGTTTGCAGGAACGGAACGATAGCATGACACACAGCAGGCAGAGGATCAGTCCTGAGCAGGTGGCCTGTGCAGACTGTCCAGACCTCCCACACCCCTGGCTGTTGCACCCCCCTTTCCTTCAGCACCACTATTAGAACATTGTGCTCATGTTGCTACAGCAAACCATCCTTGTTTTTTTAAAAACAATATTCTGTATTATATTATTTTATTACTAGCTGCTATCTTAACTTAGTTAATGTTAAAACATGTGTCTTTTAGAACATTGCAACAATAGCATTCAAGCATGCGTTAAGACATGCTATATTGATTGATACTCTGATTGCACTATTTATTAGTAATTTCATTTGCACGTAGCTTATATGATTACTAGAACTGCAAGTGATGTGTAATATTTCCGATACTTTGAATAAAGTTATTATTAATAATAACTGTTGCAATGTAATCGTTGTAATGCTGGAATCGCAATCATTAAGATACATTAAATGCAAATAACGAATATCCCTTTATTAAAATACATGTTGCAAAGGTTAATAATAATACTATTTAGGTATTACTGTTTAGGTAAATAAAAAAGGTGCTCTTGGAAGACAGTCTGTTTTTTAAAAAAATCCAGTTTATTATGGAGAAGCCGGTACATTTTTTTGCTTCTGATAAATGACATAAGTTTAGATAATTACCACTTCGTGCAACAGAAGCAACAGAAACTAAAGTAGCAGCGCGATGAGAACGAGATGTTCGGCTACGCACATGCGCATATGCAGACTCAAGGGCACCACGTCCACGCGCCGACAAATACCGATTCGCGAAAATGCGTGAGTTTTGCATTAATTTGACTAAAAAAATAAAATAAAATCTGAAACCCAGCCGTAATGAATCCCTCTGCCGTGCATTGGTTTATAAAGTGACTTGATAATGAGGAATGTTTATCAGCATTTTACAGCTCTTCATTATTTATTTATAACAATCCGTGCAATGCGGCAGGTACACCGAGTGCCAGTATTGATTTGCCTATTTATTTGTCAGTCTCGCTGGGCCCGGGGGCTTTTGAAAGCCAAAATAATGGAATGATGCTGTTTTCGATTACACTGGAAGGGATTAAGGATCTGGGAACTGGAAAATAAGTATTAAAAATACAATATGGTACGTTCTTTCCCCACTGTGGTTATCATTGGCAATGTTTTTCCTGCAATATAAACACGACTAGAACCTCTCTGCCTCGCTGCTTACATTTCTGAACACCAATTATATGTTTTAATTAGAGCTTTGCCAGCAGATTGCTGGAGTTGTTCATGCTCTATAGAAGCCTTGATGTTACATCTTTTTAATTTGTTTGAAAAATGAGTGTTTTTTTCATGGCAAAATGACTGGCCGCTGCGTTACAATACATTTTCAACAAATGCCGAACATAGAAATTGTATCCATTTTGTGTCTCCAAATGAAGCATCAAATATTCTTTTTTTTTAAAGCTGGGAATATATAAATATTTGCACTGCCCAGGCTGTCCGAACAGAAGAGAAGGAGGACAGCAATTAAGCTTCGCTTTTGTTTCACAATATGGACCGTGGGCTTATGTTTCAACTGTAATAAATATGCAAATGACTTTGGTTTCCATCTCGAAATTCAGGTTTGATGTAGCCTTTGTGATACAGATCTGCTTTGCATTGGGTTGATTGATGTTTCTATGGTGTCTTAAGTTGCCGGTCCCACCTCAGCTGTGTCCTCTGTAACCTTCGCTGCTCCCCAGGCGCCCTTGCCCTGAGGCACTGCTGATTCAGAGACGTGGCCTTCTGCTCACCACGCAGACGGTTCGTATGGTGCGTCCTGATTGGCCGGCCTTCTGCATCGCTGAGCTACTTCAAATGAAAAGAAAACTACAAGGTCTTAAACTAAAGAAGGAATTTTCCCCACACACAGCGTTGGTATAAGTTATGAACTTAACCAGCATTTCAGTGAAATATGGGGAAAATGGAAGTTTACTTATTGAAATACCCATCAACAAATAGCTACCTTTGCTACCTCATAGACGTCCTGTCTAAAATTTACAGTCGCCAATAAATTGAAAACGCAACTTTCACCCAGTTCTAGGTCCTCTGATTTGTCTGGCTGCATACGGTGTCTACTGTAAAGTTACATTAAATACGCATTACACCGATCTCTCGCGTTTAATATGCTGCCAGTTCACTGTTCGGCGTCAGACCTGTTATTTCAGCAACCAGACGGCTCTGCATAATGTATAGCTTGTTGTTTTTTCCCCAAATATGTACAAGAGGTTATTATCTGCCGTGCTGTCTGGAATGCATAGAGGTCAAAATATAAAACAGGTGGAAAAAAACAACAGCATATTCATGCACTGGGGAGTTTATTCATTCATTTACTTTTCCTGAGCTGACTTTTCTGTCTTTCTCTGCTGGCACGGAAGCCATCTTCATTAGAGCCACTCTGCTTGGTCTTCCCATCCAGTCAGCCGGTCGTCATCTGTCGCCCTGGTGCTTCCCTGTCATGTGTCATATGGTACACCGAAGATCAAGTCAAGGACAAACAGAGGTCACAGGGGCAGCAAAACATTTACAACCATGAACTTCACTGAAGGGATGCTGGGTGATGATTGATAGATAGATAGATAGATAGATAGATAGATAGATAGATAGATAGATAATATGACGAATTTAAAGTGTTAGTTACATTTATGATTTTTGAATCAGAGGATCCAGGCTATGGTCTGGGCGCTGATCTGGTTCACACCATTGTTAACCTGGTTTGTTAGGCCTTATAACTTGCAGACTGGGGCCGGTCTTATGGTAACATGGTTCATGAACTCAGGCTCTAACGCGGGGAATAATTTTGCGAGGATGCAGGTCTGAGTGGTTGCAGCACACGCGGTTTTGATCAGCTGCTGCACTGGTGCGGCTGAGCGCTGTAATCTCTCTTTGTTGTGTAAGCGTGCGCTGGTCGTCGGACAGCGCTCTTCTCCAGCTGCCTGAAGGCGTGAATAAACAAGCACCTCTGGGAGTGAATGTAGATGGTCAGGGGCCTGAGGTGAGAGAGTGGGTGGAGGCTGGGGGGGGGCTGGGGGCTTGCATGTGTGTGTGTTTGTGTGAGGGTGCTGGTGGATGAACGGGGTGGGGGGCAGGGTCAGGTTTGATGCTGAAACCTGTGAAAACGGGTTTTTTTAGGAAACCGCTGGTGAACAAAACAGTGCTCAGTATAAGTACTAATGCCCTCGGTCTGCTTGAAGTAAGTCCTGGATACTTTCTGCCTTCTAAAAAGAAAGTCAGCATAATATAATATAATATAATATAATATAATATAATATAATGCAAGAGTTAGGAGGGCTATTTTATTCTAAACATTTAATAAGAAGATAAATATCTTTTGCATTGTCTGATTTCCACTATAGCCAAAAACTGCTATAGTTACCTTTCTGAAGAATCATTACATTAATTAAAAGAAGATAATGCATTAAGTGCTCCTTGTTTTTTTTCCCTCATTAAAAAAAATGTACAAAAAATACCGACACCGATGCATTGATATGGCGAAAGCTTGACTGTGGAATGTCACTGCCCTGTCACCATAGGATCATCATCACTTTGCTGTGCTTTGTTTAATATTCACAGCATTTCTGGAAGAGAATAGCCAGCACAACATTTTCTGTCAGTTTGATGCGGCACAATGCAAACTGGTTATTCATCACGAAATGCAGCCGTCAAAGCCAGACATTTATATAATATATAAATAATATTGATCCGCTATATAATAATCCTATATCCTCAAGGTAGGTAACCTTTTTTCATCCGAAGAGAAAACAAGAGTCTGTTTGTTAATGTAGATTTACAGTGTGAAATTTCTATAGCGGAAACGCCAGACCAACTGACTGTGACATTATGGAAAAGCCACAAGGAGACTTAACCGTACATAACTTCTCTGTGATTGGGGGCATTAGCAAGGGAGGGGCCGGACTCTTCTGTGGGCTGAAAGGAGTAAAAAATCTGCAGTTTATAATTATAATTTAGGTTTAAAAAATCACCAGTCAGGCCTGACATGGAAAAAGGTGAACTGCTGTAACATTGTATTGAAAATGCACAGGTACTGTGTTCCACTGAGGATTTAAATGTGGCCTTACTAGCAAACACAAGTCAATCGGAAGAGAATCATTCTTTGTCAATAACTGGTGGCTGTCAGTTTGTCACTTTATACATGAAATTAGTACTTTAATAAGTCAACTGTACTAAAACTACATCTTTTATGCCAGTTAAGTCTAGCTCTGTGACACACTACAATAACATTACAAGACTGTTATTGTTACAACAAGTTATTGTTTGAAGCATGATAACTTGTATGTACAGAAAACACTTTTTTCTGACTTGTTATCATATTAATTTGGCTGCAGAATGAGCACAGTCTTTACTACATCTTGAACAGTCTTTGTCAAACGAGTCCAAACTTGAAAGACGTATGGAAAAACTAACAAAATATCCACAGATAATTTGGAGGGGGAAGGAAAATCAAAACGCTCTTTTGTTCTGGCTACCATTTACGCTCCTGCAGAACAGACGCGTTAAAATCGAAGGATCATTCCCATTTCCACCCACTGAGGAGACTTGGAAACAGATAATAAAACACAGAACGGGGGGGGGGCTACCTGGACATTCTTAACTTGAATATTAGTTTCAAAATTATCGGAATGAAAAAAGAACAAGCTATTTGTAAGATTTAAGATTTTGCAACAGATGTAAGATTTTTTTCAACAAGAATCAATAAATATATAAAAGCCAAAAAGTCCCTTTGTATTTCCCAGAGTGTTTCTGTTTTTACATATTTATACTCTGTGTTGCCTCCATTTTTTCTGTTAAGCTTCTCTTTCTTTGCCTCTGAACTGCCTCTTTTTTTCTTTAATAAGTCACATGCCATGCGGACAGATGAGAGTGTGGTGCCATCAAAGGATCTGATACAATGATCTGTCTTTTTGAAGTGAGGCCAATCTCCCTAATTACCTGGAGGTTGCAGAGAGATGGGCCTGAACCTGACATAGAGACAGTTACATGCCCACGAGGCAGCTGGCTGGTATTAAAATTGATTTATGCTGCTTGAAAGATTCTGTCATCAAGCAGTGTGATAAAGAAGCCTTTGCCTGGATCAGGGCTGCGAACTCACACCTGACCGGAGCTTCGTCACTGCCCTTGAGTGGCTCTCTGCTTTTTTCCGATGGGGAGGAAGCATTAAACGAATGTCTGTAATCAAACTCTTGTCGAGATTAATCGTTTCCTCAGTTAACGACAAGGAAGTTGGCAAACAACGTGTTGTTTTCAACCATCGCGTAGGTGATGGTTTTTGTGCTGTAAGGTTAACCTAGTTTCCAGATTTTTAGCAGCGGAGAACTGTCCAGAGCAGTGTAGGGATTGTTTCCTAAGATGCTCATCGGTTTGGAATCAGTGAAGCAGATTTTTCTGTCCATTTTTCTCGATGGATGTCTGCTTTGTTCTGGCCGTGGCATATAGGACTCATACCGCATTGTGGCACGCCTGTCGTTTCTTGCCAGGGGGTGATCACCTGTAACAGCTCATTCCGCAATAAACCAGTGCAATCTCAGTGAGCATCCCTCAAGAGCTCTTCCTGTGAATGTTTGTACAATTATTCAATTATTAAAAAAGGTCTATAAAACTGGTTCTCGGAAATTCTAGGCCAGTGTTTTCCAATCCGGTGCTTGGGGACCCCCAGATGGGCCACATTTTTACTCCCTCCCAGCTCCCGGTAGTATGAACTGTTTGGCAAGGAGCTGGGAAGGAGCAAAAACGTGGCCCGTCTGGGGGTCCCCAAGGACAGGATTGGGAAACACTGTTCTAGGCAGCGATTAAACATGGATGAGAGATGTAATTAAAAACAAATAGATCACTATTGGCTGCCAAGTCCTCAAATGTTTTCAAGATGTGATAGCAGTGATATAACCTGGTGCAGTATCCATCCAAACTGTTGGCTGAACAGGAGAGGAACATTAACACAGTTATGAGATTGACCCTTCTGCTTTACCAATAATTGACCTTCCCATTCAAAATGCCATTCCTATCTAGGTAAAATTAAAATACGTTTCACCTTAATCTTATAGAGTCCTTCCTAGAGAAGTAGTGATAATAATGTTAATCTAATTTACTGTGCAACACTGTAGTGGATAAGCATCTGCAAGATGGATGGATGGATGGATGGATGGAAATATAAATAAAACCTGTCATATGTTGGAAAGCTGGGTGTACGTGTTGAGCGTTAATTTGGTTTATCCACATTTGCTAATAGCCCCACACATATCTGTCGTCACAGTGTCTTCCAACAAAGGTGACCCATCGACACCACCAGTGTTCCTGGATCTATTCAGGGCTCCCTTCACTGGGATCCCTTTAAGTACGACTCAACCTGTCCGCAACGTTAAGAACTGAGGCAGGCGTCCAGGAAAAATGCCAGGAACTGATACATTTTCATGACATCAAAGCAGGAAACATCCAAACACTGCAATAACCAAGCTGTTTATAAAAGTGTTCAAATTGCTTTCTCTTCCCCTTAGGCATTTCTCTTGGCCTGACACACAAGAGGCCTCCTGTTTAAAATGAACGCAAAGCGAATTGTACTGCAGCTCTAGATAATCCCAAAACTCTGATTCATCATCTTTAGTAACATATAGATTATATTACAGTTCAAATGCACCAATTCTTTTTTAACTTTTTACATTTTAATAATTTTAAGTAATTTTTTTACATTGAGATAGAACAGTAATTAGTGGAAATAAAACAACGCTTGTGTTTTTAATTTTATTTACATGCCGTCCAGCTGTTACTCTCAGCTGGCTAGGCTGACTGACATTGATTCGTCCCACATTTCCCTTGATCATGACTAAACATGAATACCTCTGGTACATGTTTGAGGCCAGCCACAGGTCATACTGTCTCCTCCCACGAGATTGTCTCCATCAGATCAGGCTCAGACATCAGTCTTTTGTTAATTTTTTCCTGTGAAGCCAGTACCTTGTTTGCTCTTCAACTGGAGAGAGTAAGGTACTTTTTGCACAAAGCGTTCTCAGATGCAACCTAATGTACCGTTACTATTATGACAACATTCCTGAAGGTACTCATAACAGGCTGTTAACCTTCCTCTCATCGCACAACAAAGATCGTAAATCATAGAAATCCAAGATTAAATGCTGACGGCCACAACAAACTCAAAATGTGGACCTTCAGGTATTACACAACAGTATTACTACACTTGGTAATATAATCAAGCCCATTTTCTGCAGTGTATGTTTAGGTCTGCAAAGCTACCAAGGCCTGAATCATTGTTTACTTTATTCTTCTGAAAGAATTCTATTCAAGTTTTATATTGTGAGCATTCAAAATAATTGTGTGTTTTGAGTTGCTTGACTATATACACTATATAAACAAAAGCATTGGGACACCCATAGTAATTACAGGAATTAGCCACCTAAGTCACACCCATTGTTGACATACAGGTGTGTAATTAAGCACACAGACATAGAATCTGCAGCATGAAACAATGGCAGTAGAATGGGGGCATAGAATTAAAGAAATATGCCCATTGTACCCCTGTTACTGTAATG
>JAODLD010000101.1:24670770-24686079 GCA_026781065.1 Mormyrops boulengeri | reverse complement strand
CAGAAGAGCACAGGCTGTTATAGCAACTAAGGGTGAACCAACTTCATATTAATACCCTTTGATTCAGAGTGAGATGTATAATGTATGTTTTAAATTGCTTGCTTGAAATTAAATTGCTTGCATAATAGTATTAGTCTAGTTTCCACATTTTGTTCATATTGGTACTTTAGAAAACTGCATAGGGTATTGTAAACATCCATTAGCCTTCCAGTAAAGTCTAACTACCCTCTGACTTTTATCAGGTTGGATTTTCTGGGTATTTGGATGTTAAACGGGTAGCAATATGATACCTGTAAGACATGAGTAAAATCTGCTCTGAAGTACAAATAAGCATCGCGCTGGACCATCTTGTAAGAGCTGACAGATACAGCATGGTGTATATCTTTGATACCTACCCAGGGATATGAGGAGGATCTGAGTATTCAGAGTAATGGACAGTAATGATGAGTATAATCCCATGAGTGTCTAATATATATTGTGTATTTGTTTTCTATCGAAGATGTTATTCTGGAGAAAAATGTAATTAATTAAAGACACAGTGTTTATGGTTTTGGATGGATAGGGAAGAAAATAAGAGAAGGAAGGGAGAAACCGCTGGTGATTAGATGTGAATTCAGACTGTGTGTTAATAACACAGCTGAGAGTTTCTGGATGCCCTGATTGAAATTAAGAGGTTCTCACCATTAAATTACATCCAACAGGGGTGACCAAAAACACATGCCTAAAATGGAATTTTGAATTTAATACACTGCCATTTAGTTTATGTAATGCGCCTGGAACATTTCCGGGCCAAATAAAGCACAGGTTATTGTGTTTCAGTACACCTTTGTTTATTTAGAAATGTGTGTGTGTATTTACCTGCAAGCTTGCAGTATCTGTAGTGTGTGAGCAAATCCTGGTACTGACTGACATTTTCTAAGCACATCCACACTAAGGTTAAGGTTCATCATGTAAGAAAGTGGATTTATCACCCGTCATGGAAATGGTATGTGGTTGTAGGAACTACAATTTAAGAAGTTTTACATACAGGTTAACTCTGGTTTGGAGAGGATAAGAGTTCATATTTCTTAGAATTTTTTTTGCATATTGAGTTGTTTAATTTTAGCCATTGTTGTGGTCCAAATCAATAGCTAGAAATAAATTTTGCACATGTCCCTCGCTCCAGCTTTCTCCGAAAGGGGCAGGGTGGGATGCCAATCAAATCAGTGAAATTCATCATTTTCCATGACTAGCTGCCTTTCTGATTAGTAGCAAACATTTTTCTTTTTTTGGGGGGGGGGGGGGTTCAGACTCATTTTTCTATTACATAGCTAAGTGACTGTTGTGGCCTATTGAGTCGGGCTAAATTGTGAGGATTTGCAGGTATTATTGCAGTTTTCCCTTATAGTAGGAAATGTTATGGTTGACCAGCTACAGCTCTCAGTATGCTAACTATACTTATTCCAGTCATGTCCTTCAAGTGCATAGTCTCCGTCCTGTTATAATTAACTTTATCCATTTAAAATTCAGTGCTAATCTTAATTATGCTTGTGCCCCCTTTCCAAATAGGACACGTGTATGCAGCAGACTATTACACGGAGTTTGAGTCATACTCACCTACTCTGTAAATTATCTGAAATGATGCTGCCCAGACTGCAACTGCACCTGAAAAATGTTTCATTACACTAATTTTTGTGTCCCTTTACCGGCTTCCGGTCTGGCTCAGAACTGATGTCAAAAATGCATTAAAAGATTCAACCCCCATTATGACCCCATAACTTATTAACACACATCAGCAGAGCTTCCATAAATGAGACCACCCTGATTCAGAATGTTCTGGAATGACCTTGGGAGATTTTGCTTCTTAAATTGCCTTCTACTCATGGGGAGATATTGTATCCGGGTACCTCCAGAGCTGAGGTCTGAATCCTTCCCTTAGCACTGGTGCGTCTGCTAGGGCGTAGCCCAGACCTGTGCCCTGTACAGACCCCAGTGTGACTTATAATATAGCCTATAATATGCAGTTATTTGATGGATGGATGGAACTCAAGCAGAATACAAAATAATGGTTTCTACACAAGAAATATACATAGTGCTGTGCAAAAGTGTTAGGCAGTCAAGGAAAATGATGTTTAAATTATGTTCATGTTGGTGCAAAACTTTTATTTTATGTCTATCAAAGTGTGCCAGTTTCAAAACCTCTCCTGAAACACCCCCAGTATTTGCAGTAGCCATGCAATACATACCATGTTTAGCCAATCAACACCTCACTGATTTGTTTAACTACTGTAATCAAACAAATTAATTAAGCAAGCTGGTGGTGAAATTTAACAAATGCATGGAATGGCTGAGGAGTGGCTTGGGACCAGATACAGTGGTGTTCTAGCCCTCCAGCAAGATATCAGTGACTGTTGGGATAACAGAAGAAATTCCCGTTCGTTTTTATTGTGTCACTCTTAATTTGATGATGCTCTATTGTTAAATAGTGTTTTTGTTCGGAGCAAACATACACTTACTGCTCAGATAAATAGCTTTACACATTTCCTATGACTGCCTGAGAATTTTGCACAGTACTGTACATCATATGAACACATGAAAAAGTATGCATAATTCTGATCTTTGGGTCAATGTAATTATCATAGTATAATTTGAATTTTAGCTTCTTTACATGTACTAATAACTATTACAGTTTTGCAATATCTAACTTTCAGTATTGCAGAAAAAACATAAATGATATGGTCATATTCGAAAGAAAGTAGAAAGTTTTCTACACACATTACACTTTTCTGTTACTTAAGTAACAAGTAACACTGAATCTGAAATGTTTCTCTGAAGTTTCTCACTGTTTACATAAATTGGATCCATCCATCCATTATCCAACCACTTCCCCTGGTCAATGGGGTGATTTCATTTGTGCTCCAGTGTGTTTTATATACAGACACTTGCCGAGTTATGAACTTCTGTGTTACGATATTTTGACTTTATGATGGATAAGTGTTTTTCACTTTCAGTACAATATTCAACAAATTCAACATGAGATATTCAACACTTTTTTTAAAAATAAATTAGGCTTTGAGTTAATGATTTTATCCCAGCAGTAGGCTAATGTAAATCTTCTAAACATGTTTAACCCTCTGGAGGTCGCTTTTGGGGTGGTCTGACATTCCTTGACATTTTAAAACATTTCACCTATCTAAAAAACATTTATCCCAAAGTGTTACATGTGCTTTTTTTTCAGCACAAACTCAGCACCAATAACCTGAGACCACTTAGAATGTCATTATTCTATTTTTTGTTAAAATCAACTTCAAACATACACCATTCATAAACCTAAATCTCTGTCTGACTCCAGGGGGTTAAAGTAGGCTAGGCTAGGTTATGAGGTTTGTTAGGTTAGGTGTACTGTATTAAAATGCATTTTGGCCATACAATATTCTTGCCTTACGATAGGTTTATCGGAACATAACCCCATCGATACCCAGGGAGAAGCTATATTTGCTATAGTGGATATTAGCTGGATTTCAGCTATTAGTAAAATGAAGTATTTCATTTTTGGTAAGTTAATTACCAAAACATAAAAAGCAAACTAAACATAATCACGTGAAAAATGAAATGAAATGAAACATGCAGGAAAAAATAGCTCAGAGTAAAATGATTTTTAAATAACATATTCTGGTTTTCCCTTGGTCCTTAAAAAGATCTTCATAGAGATGTCTTTCAGATTTGTTCACCCTGTTATTTGTTGGAATTTTATAGCCTTCATTAAGATATTTCGTTTCATTAATGCATTCTCGGGGTGTTCTTTATTGCTCTCTGTAAAAGAAAATAAGTGTTTGAATTTAACTGGGTGGCATTTTGTATGGAAACCATTTTTTTAAAAAATGCAGCGCACGTAGTTTGCATACAAAAGCTTATTCTTATCAAAAGCATTTATGAAGATGATAGCGATAGTAAGTAATGTTTTTCTGTCTTTAATAATATTGTATTGAATGTGGGAAAGGTGTAAGGGTGGCACAAACCCAGCAACAACCAAGAAATGAGTGGCTTATGATTGTCACATGTGATTATATAGAAATGTCAGAATGAGCCGCGTTTGGAATGCCAGGCACTCTCAGCAGGGCAGTGCCTGATATGATCAGATTATAAATGAGGTTGTCATCTGCCCACAGTTCAGGGTCATGATGTGCTTATTTCTGCACCAAATTGCTTATAGTAATTATATTTATCCTGCATTAGTTGATGTGGCATATAAAAAAGGAATTTTAGCGTTGCAAGGGTGTCTGTGTTTTGTGAAATGGTTGTGTTATGTGGTAAAATCTTCCATCAGGTGGTGGATAATAATCTTATGTTGGCAAGATCGATTGTCAGAATATTCTGAACAGAATGGGATCAGGAGATGCTTTTGTGACTAACCCACTGAGATCTCCCTGGAGCTCAATTCTGACATAGGATTCCAGTTTCTGGACTGTCATTGCTAATCTGGAAGGGCATGTGAAGGCTCTCTGTGTCAATTTGAATACCAGTACATTATCAATATCTTGGACTCATATGGACCTGTCAATGCAAAATCGAGCTCACCAGTATCTCCTCAGGGTCCTGAATGATGACACGCTTTGCCCTTAGATAAGACCAGTGCCTCCAGTAAACAGTAAAGTTTCTGGATCTGGTCACAGCTGTTGATCCACTGGAGGGATCGCTGAACGACTTAACCAAGCAGACCGTGTCTCTCTCTTGTGCTGTCCGGGGTGATCATGTGCTGCTCTCTCATTCACTAGCAAGTCGGCTCTTTTCCCTATAATGCATGGATGATACTACTTTCCATATCTCATGACTGGGTGGAAAGCAGCACCATGATAATCAAGTTTATTGTAAATGACTGTGATTGGTTCATTCTGTGCCAGATGGCTGAATTCTACAGATCAACATGCAATAATTTTTTCTTAAGTATACTGCCTTAAATATATTATTTATATCCAGTACAATAGAATCAAACCCGTACAATGATGATGAAATACAAAGCTGAATGCTTTCGTTATCCATCCGTCTATCCATCCATCCATGCATGCATCCATTCCATCCATCCTGCTCAGGTTAGTTCGATACCCTCCCTAAATCCGCCCTATCACCTACCGATTTCCCTGTGACGCAGCACCTGCTCAGGTTAGCTCGATACCCTCTCTATATCCACCCTATCACCTGTCTTATTTACTGTATGTGAATCACAGGGAATAGGCAACAAAGCCAAGAAGAGACACATTTTATTCCCAAAAAATACTTATACCATATGCTCAGAAGGCTTAATGTTCTTTTATATCCTTCTGCACTTTGGTTATGCGTGACGCTAGTTGTTTTTCAAGTGAAATATGTTCTACTAGCACTGTAACACTGTAACAATGTAGCTCTTTATTTTTCCCGTCGACAGGGATGGCTTCCTTGGCAATAGTGCGGCAAAGTAATGAGGGTGGATTGGGAGATCTGACTCTGAATCTGAGATGCATCTCCCAATAAGCACTGGGTCAGGGATAATGGGATGCTGCATCCAGAGAATTTGGAGAATCTGCTAGTGATTCCTTGCCAGAGCTGGTATATTTTATAATTATATATATATGGGCTGTGTAATGTGAAATTTTCATTTTGAACCGAAAGAGCTCATCTTCAGTGTACGCAAGTCTCTATTTGGTGCCAGGGATGTTTCAAAAGTTTACTCTCTTATGACTCTCTTATGTGAACTCAATAATCAATAAGAGCAACATTTTCATTTTTAATGCAGCGGTTTATTATGGGCACCATTAAACAGAGGCAGTTTGGCTCCATCCATCAGTCACGGTTCAAGACGTTATTTTAATTCAGCTACGGCTGGTGACCTTTTAATTCCACGGTTTTAACACTGAACACAAAGAAAGGGCATGGATCTGGAGCAGACATTGCTGGTATTTACTCTGCTTCTCACATTCTGAGTTTGATATAAGCCTGATCCCAATAATAATTAATAATAATTGTACCTTCTCATGGACTGGCATCCTGTCCAGGGTGTACCCCTCTGCCCTATGCTGCCTTGGATAGGCTCCAGCCCCCCCCACCACACACGACTGTGGTCAGAACAAGCCATTAGAAGATGGATGGAAGGATGGATGGATGGATGGATGGATGGATGGACCAATAAGATATAATTTTCTCATTAGGTGATTTTTACTGACTACATTAACTTAAACAAACAGGAAAGATAAGTATAGATCATACCTAGTGGGTCTTGTAATGTTAGTTTATTTGGTGCTGAAATAAAAAAATTCAGGGTTTGTATCTGAATTGTCTGAAACACATCAAGCAGTGCCCAAAATTGTTTACACGATAAGCAGAACCTTAAAATATTGAGGTTAACTATGTTGTTTTATATATTTGCACACAGCAACAAACAAAAATGTAGATTTAAAATAAATGCAGAAAAAAGCAACCATGTATACAGTGTTGTAATGATTTTATTACATCTTAAGATTAGTGATTAAATTTTAAGAATGTTAATATCTCCTAAAAACGATAGCTAAACATAACAATGAAGCAACATGAATCCAAAAGCTATATGCTAGCTATGATTTAGCATTTTAAAATTTCATGTAGAAACTATAAGCAGAAATATTATTTGGAACACAAGAAAGGAGATTATTTGCACACATGGCCATATGTTACAATTCACCTGTAAGGCAACAGAGATGTGCCGTTTTAATAACCTAGCTACAGAATCTACATACTGATATATGCAGATATATGAAAAGCCTTTCTCATGTCTTTGCTATGGTTATAAATATGTCCATTATTCTGAATTAAGCCATCTGAGGTGCTGATGCTCTTGTACGATTTCCAGGCTGTCATGAGAATATCGTTCTGTCGAGTTCATTTTATTCCATTGCTCTTTTCTCACAAAACTTTCGGATTTTTGCATAAATGAAACAATACTTCCAAGTTTCATCATCTTAACTAAATGTTTAAAAGCTATGAACACAAAAAGGCATGCTGTAAGCAACATACCAACCTGAAATACTGCTTGTACAAAGCAAGACATTTCAAGAACCATCTAAACACCTAAGGAACAACGGATAGTAGGGAACAGTAATCGTAGAGGAGATACTGAATAAATACCAAGTAAGACAGATACAGAATAGGAGAGTAATAAGAGCCGAGCTCTGAGGCAAATTGTGAACTGTGCGCTTTTTAATGTGCTGTGTGGTCACTCCCACAGTTTTTTTCTTCCTCCAACGTATCTTCATTCAGTGCCGAGGGAGCTTTTGAAATGACGTCGAAAGAAGAAAGAAAACAAGACAAAACGTGCGTAAGATTCGTGTCATCGGCGAAAATGTAAGTGGCAGGCGACACGGACGGTTTCCCTGTGACGGCGTGGACGGAAAATCGGTTTTTGTGGGAAGGGTTTCCTGTGGCCGACCTCAGCGGCTCCAAGACAAGCAAGTGTGAAATTCACATGAAAGGTAAGCAGCTGATAACACCTCACTACAAAGCCAATATTTCTATCTCATCTTTTTTTCATTTTTCTTTTCACTATTATCCAGCAGCCTCCCTTCTTCTCCTAGGTTTTGTTTTGTTTTATTGTCTTTTGTTGTAGTTTCTACCAAAATGATAAAAATATACCAAAGCACAAACTTCAAAATTAAGCCAACTTTTTTCTTTTTTTATGAAGTCAAGCCCTACTGGATGGTAGTAGAGTATATGTTATCCAGTCATATACTTTTTGGAAACTTCATAATATGTGTAAATGCATTTTTTCATGTTTTGCTTAATCGTCAATTAGTGTTTTTTCACTTGCTAAATTAATAAACATTTCAGTTACTAACTTATTTGGAATGTTTATACTGAAATTTGGAACAAATGTTATGCCTTAGGGATCCGTTGCCATAGTTACAATAGGGTTCTAAGCAACATCATCTGGTCCTTGCCTCATCCAATGAGGCTGCAGACCCCAAGCTGCAATATGAAGTAAAGATGCACATCTTTCTGCAACACAGTAGTAAGAAACAGAAAAAGGTCCAAGACTACATGAAAGTGCACGGGTTGGCAAGTAAGCAACCGCTTGCGAGCATGGCGGAGGAGGAGAATCCGACCCGACAAAGCGCTCAGCGGGAGAGACAGGTGAGGGCATCAACTGTTTTGATTTAACCCCCGTTATTGTTCTCCAAAAGCCGCTTTATGATGCAAAAACAAGTGGGAGTAAACAGGATTAATCTTAAAAATGCAGATGCCACTAAAATGACAGAAAAATTGATGAACAAGGGGCTGAGGACTGGAGGAAAACAGTATTGGCTAGTAAAGCGGACGGTCATACTTTTTAAAATTCTTGTCCTAGGCCTTTCCATTCACATTTTGTTGAAAAAATGGTATAATTAAAGCACTCCAGCTGGGCTTGTGTCGCTCAATAAATTTCCTTCCCAGTGTTTAAAATGTTTAAAAATTTCTAGGATAAATTCAGCATGGACTCCGTGTGTGTGTGAATGTGCAGTGTGTGTGACTCTATTTGTACATAAAAAGGGGCCTAGATTAATTATAGTATTTTAAATCTCATTATTTGGAACTTCTGAAGGCAAGATATTTTCAAAGGACTCTATTAAGGGGCTGTAAACGCCATTCTATTTGACATCAAAGGCCATCAGAAGTGGGACGAGTTTTTGTTTGCAGGTCTTGTGTTTGAGGAAGGATTGAATGTAGCCAGTAAAGCGGCTGCGAGACAGAGGACAGCAGCCGGCGGACGCCTCATATTTGTGCCGCCCCCCCGCCGAGTGGCCTGCGAGCCTGTCGATACTGCAATGCGATGTCAGTCAGATCAGAGGACCGCCAGAACAATCAGAAGAAGGGCAATGAAAAGGAGAAAGAGACGGGAATGAGAGAGGAACTACCGCAAATGTACTCAGTTATGATTAAAGATGGCGGCCGTGAACAGGGCAGACTGCGTGCCGCGAGATCCAGTCTGTAGAAAGACAATCGGAAGGGTTTTCAGTTTGACACGACGAAAATGGCACATCATGAGGTAAACTCAAACAACAGTGGTAGGTATCACATTTGCGATCTTTCATAGCTCTGGAGAGTGCCGGGTCTCTTTTCTCCCCATACATTGTTTGTTATCGGGTGTTTGTATTTTGCTTTTCATTTTTCCGCGTAGCTATTCCCCCCCCCCCCCGCCTTTATCGTAACAGACGCTTTTCTGTTTTGGCCCCCTTGTTTTCAAAGGTGGCACGTCAATTGCTTTGACTGTTCGGGGCACATATAAAACTCAACGTATCAGACTTAATGACAAGCGTTCAGTCTCATTTACCTTTTCGCGTATTCACTTCTTCGTAGGACTCCAAGACTTCGCGTGACCACGACTCACCCTTGAACTGACCACTGTCATTTTAAGTAATTTGTTTGTATTTCCACAATATTTAAATATACTCAAAAAATACATGTTGGTTCAGAAGCTTTCACATTGTTAGTCTGTAATAATGACCCATGCAATTGAAGGTAAATTCAAAGAGGCAAATCTTTTAATCCACTGTGGCTAATCTACTCCTGAGCTTGTTAGTCATGATATATTCAACAATGACAAAGGCATCGGTAGGACTCCAGAATATATTCTGTTAAAGTCTCTGTTGTATGCATTTCCAATACTGCTGTGAAAAGACCAGCATTTGTATACCAAAAACAACGCCACAATCGCCACGCTATACAGATCGAAATTGTCATTTTCAGAAAATACACAGTTGTATTAACTGATTACGTTGAGTATTCATATAATTTAGTATGACTGACACACTTCAGCGTGCATTTTAATGTTCAGAAACATTCCAAGCTGTAGGTTATATGAAGAGTTTATTATGACAACATCTTTTGCAAATTGCATTTTTCTATGCTTGGAGCGTAGCAAGACTTATTTTAAATGTACACAATCAAGTTTGGCTAAAGCTATTCCAAGTTGAAAATGGCATTTTCCCGCTCTCTTCCAAAGGTACAATAAACATGGCAGTCTCTTTTTAATGTCTAAATGGGGTATTGTGAAGAAAGACCCTCTCAAAAGATAATCCTATTTCAAGCAGGCCCTACAAGGCAGTGTAAATCTAAATTGGCAAGTGTAACAAAAGTAAGAAGAAAACTTACTTACTTTGGGCTGAGGCTGCCGACTCCTTGAGAAATGCTGGCGAATTCTGTCATCCTCCAGTCACAAAAATCTGTAGTTGAACCGATGATAATTTAACTTTTAAATGGTTGGTTATTTTCTTAGTTTTCTGTAGGGGAATGCTAGTAACATAAAAGTCAGAAATGAATGTTATTTTTATTGTGTCTTACAATGTTGCTTTGCTGTTTTTCATCATACCCTATTTGTTTTAACATCTATTTTCGTAAAATTTTATTCACTTCCCTTGAGGCCGTTTTTTTTTTGGAAGCTGAAAAGTATTATTCTACTAAACTTGATTTCAGTGTTCGGTTCAGACTAAATACTTCACCAAAGTGATACAAATACTTGTGAGATTTGCATCACAAAGTTTTTCTGTACTGAGTTCAGCCACAGGAGTCAGGCCCTGGTGAGCTTGTTGGTATGCTTTCTCACCCCTCTGCTGCGCTCAGATGGCTTCACGCTTTCATTAAACATTATCATTAAATTATTTCTCCGTTACTTCTTACAGTAACATCTAGGAGCAGAAGTATCTCTCAGCTGCATTGTATTACATTACTCTAATTTATTACAGAAGGAATTGTTATATTATCTAAAAAAATCATTTGTAGTGTTGTATTACTGAGTCCCTGCTGGAGCAATAGGGCTTTTTCTTGGTGGGTAACCCGATGTAAAACAGTGGGATTTTCTGGGACCATTTGCAACTTGTGAGTGAAATTCTAGACACCGTCGCATGAAAAACCATATTTATTCAGTTCAGAATGGTATCATGGAAATTTGGGTTGTAAAAAGATCAATTAGCTAAAAATTCTTGATTACTGTTTTGTGTTAAAACTGAAGTAGTGATCTGGAGTGTGCTTGCTCAGAAACCTCATTTGGAGGTACAGTGGTACCTCGGTATACGTCCGCTTTGGAATAAGTCCAACTTGGTATACGTCTAGTTTGGACGCGAAAAATTTTGCTTGGTTTACGACCTTTGTTTGTAATACGACTCGCTTGCTAGAACTTGTATGGGTCACAATGAGTCACGACACTGCGCGCTACCCTTGTTTACCTCTCGAGACAAAGCCACGACTGCCCACGAGCGTCAGTACGCCAATTGCTACCATTCAGGGAACAACCCGCGATATAACTATCTTTTCATTTATTTCATCTAATTGCTTTTGTATTTATGTATTTTAGTATTAAGCAGTGTTTAAATTATTTTATACAACCCCATCAATGTATAATATGCCAATAACAATAGATTTTTTTCATGGGAATGGATTAATCATTTTCCCTTTATTTCTTATGGGAAAAATTAGTGTGGTATACGTCCTGTTTGGTATAAGTCCAAGGATCTGGAATGGATTAAGGACGTATACCAAGGTACCACTGTATTCAGTTTGTTCATAGCGTTCTATACATTAATATTGTATGATATATATCCTATTTTATATCCAGATTTAGCTACAGTCATTTCTTTGAGGGAGAGCTAGTCTGCAAAAAAATAAAAATAAAAATAATGAGACACTCAAAGCACGGGAGAAGCTGATAGACCAAACAACGTCTTGCAATGTCTTAAAAACTTAATTCTGAACTTGAGTGCAGTCGGAGTCACGTGGCTTAATTTCACTTACTGTCAAGGCTGACTGAAAATGAATTAATGGGAGCCCTTTAAATAAACCCTAACTGGGGATTTTTTGTCCATCTTCCAATTATTCATGATTGGCTGTAGCTGCATCTGAGGTAATTTGATGGTACTACTGTAGCTGGTTGTTATTCTTTTTACGCAGTCTGTACTAGTAAGTGTTCAGTCATGCATCACCTGACCTCTCGGGGTCCCCTGGTCATCGTCCATGTTTTGCACACAGATTCACATAATGCTGCTTTCGTCCTTCAAATGTCTTTTTCTACTGGAATCATAAGAATACAGACACATAAAATGTATAATTTTTACTTTTTAATAGCTATCTAACCTGTATTAACGATCTGAAAGGGTATCATGCTTAAACAGAAACTTAGAGCTAACTCTACCTTTGTATAACAACAGAAGGTTTCCACTAATGTTTACTGTCATCAGGTAAAAACACAAATCCATTATTCAAAGCTGTTATTTAGTCTAAGGGCTGATCAGCCTCAAACAGAGCAATGAAGGGTAATCCAAGACTCTTATGCTGATGCCAAGGAAGGAAAGAATTACACGGGAAAACCAACAACTGGAAGTAATGTTCAGACCGCAGCCCAGGAGATTCGCAACTAAAGTGCAGACAGGGGGGTTAAATACCCAGACAAGACACAGGTGGAAATAATCGTCAAATTAATATTCCCTCCAGGGTGAGCATTGACGGCTGCGCGTGGGTCAGACTGAAGCACGTGAGGGTGTGGCATTCTGGGACAATGTGCAACATACATTTTGGGCCCTGCTTTCCTAGTGGAATTCCTTACAGGGGGGCCATGGTGGCCTTGGGCTTTACATGTCCAATCAAATTCTGCTTAGGGCCTGTCTCATATAAATACCAAGCACTGTTTTAATTAGTTCCAGGGTTTTGGCTTTAAAACACATTCTTTAAGTTATTTCCTAACAATCATGTCCCAGTGTGTGAAAATGTTCTTGTGATGTCATTATGAAATGATCTGAAATATTGTTTACATGACACCCCTTCCAGAATGTGTCCCAGCTGGGGTTTCCAGGCCCCACCCTCCACCAGGATAACTAGTTAGAAGTTGGATGGGTGATTTATATGATTAACAGGTTTACTGTGGCTAAGGCTGTGTGATAAAAACTGAGAAAAGACTTTTAGTTCCAGGTCTTCTTCACAATTTTATGCTCTACACTTCAGACCATGCCAGAAACATGTGGATCAGCATGTAGATCACATGGCCACTGTCACATGACTGTGAACGAATTGGCGCTGTGTAGATGCCAGGTATCCTTATACGTTGTCCAAACTGTGCAAGATCTCATCCAAATTCGCTTAGACTTACAGTTTGATTCCTTTATCAGCTTGGCTCTTTGCTAGTGCTGTGAGACACGGAGAGATTTGCGCAAGCTCAGCCGTATGGAGTATATGTGTGTTCAGGGGAGTCAGCAGCATTTTGAATGTGGGGGGGGACATACTGGCCGTGAACTAATATTTTATGTTAAATGTGGGGGGGGGGGTCCAAACGAATAATCATGAAATGTGAGGGGGACACGTCCCCCTCAGATTTAATGGTGGCGACGCCCATGCGTGTGTTGCATAACTGCTCACCGATAATGCTCACATTATTAATTTAATTAATAAAGTATTTCATCCACGATCCTGTGGTTTGGAGTGTTCATATCTCCCCAACACTGGGGGCTGGCTTTGTCTGCCCCTGTCTGTAATTAGCACCAGATTAGTATGTTAGGTACAATCAGATTTCATAGCTGAAGTTCCTAAACTCCATGCCATCTCAAAGAAAATATTTTATACCTTTGACCAGAGTATTTATTGCTGAATTCAATATTTATTGCTGTTAAAGCAACTATAAAGATATCACTACTGCTTTATGTATAACTTACTCAAATTTATCTAAATTGTAAGTGTAACTAAGTACTCTTTTCAGAACAATTAAAAGGAATTTCAGTACTGTCTTCCTGACTGCAAATGTGCCAATGATTCCTAGCTCTTGTGATGGAAAAGAGGAAATGAATGTATACCAGAGTGTTTATGGAGAGAAAGATAATCCTCCATTTTTTTTGTAACACTAGGCCATCCCTGTCTTTGTTTTAATTTCTGTACCAAATGTTCCAGCAGAAAACACAGGCAATCTGCAAAGTATAATCATTTCCATAAATGTAGAAATTTACAGAATATAGAGGTGCCCTGCCAGCAAAGGAGCTCCACAGACCAGGATGTGCTCTTGCACATGCTCTGCTCATTAGTCCTTAATTACGCTCTTTATTACAGCCATTAAATGTTAAATGGATTTATTTGTTTGGTTATTACTTTAAAGATGAATTCATTATAGTTCTTCCCAAATTTCTGCAAGGAGAAAAAAATGCATGAATGCCAAATGAATATGCCTTTGTATTGCCTTGTCCCAGTTTGGATATTTATTTTGGCACTATCACTCCTTATACACGCCTCCCCACACATGTGACACAGCTATGAACTTTGCCATTGAGGCGTCTTCCCTGATCACATGACCTTCCTGGTAATATCAGGTAATTATTCTGGCTGCAATCACATTCCGCAGGCAATTACAGTTTCTGCAGGATAAAAATACAAGTTATTATGACATATACTGGATCCCTCTGAGACTCAAGATATTTTCTTTTAATTTTTCATTTTATATGTATCTTCTTATACGTGGGTAATGTAACAGAGTGCTTCCTGCAGAGGTTCACAGAGACTAAGGCTGCACAGGTAGCACTCTGTCCTCACGCCGCTAGAGAAAGGGTTTCAGTCCAACACACACCGGCTCTGAGGGACTGCAGTGTCGATGCTCTCCTCCACTTCTGTGGGTGTCCTTCTGCAGTCTGAAAACATGCAGTTTGCGTGTGTGTGTGTGTGTGTGTGTGTGTGTGGAGGGGGGTGGAGTTATGTATATATTACATTGTGGTGAACAAATGTTATATATATTTTGACATTGTGGGGACATTTTTTTTGGTCCCTGCTCAATTTTATATATAAAAACACTGACTGCAATCAAAAAATTAAAAATGTCAAAAGTCCTGGATTTTGTTTGGTTGCTTATGGTTAAGGTTAGGACTGGGGTGGGGGGTTAAGTGTGTCTTTGTGGGTATGGGAGAAAAAGTGGATGGACGGTCCCCACAAATGAATACAAAGCACTAAAAGCATAAAAAATGCATATAAATACATATTTACAAAAACAGTTTCATAAATGCAGCCAATTTTACCTTCCAAATTTTTGGTGTTCATACACCTGGAAACCATTAAATGTAATATCTTCAAAGTGTTGATTTATTTCTGACATTATAAGGGAACATGGATCTTTTCCAGCTGTTACTCTGAAAGCTGTGTGATGCAGGAATTCTAAATAACATGTGATTAATAATTTCTCAACACAATTCTAATCTGAGATTTTTTTTTTGGGGGGGGGGGGGGGGACCCACATTTATTTTAAATTTAAAATACAGGGGCAAACCGGGAAAAAAAATTATTTATTATTATGGCATGGAAACAAAAAATGACACCAAAGTTAGCCATTAA
>JAODLD010000101.1:24620958-24670670 GCA_026781065.1 Mormyrops boulengeri | reverse complement strand
CAACCCCCCCCCCCCAATCAAAACACCCCCCCCCCACCCCCACCCCCCCCCCCCCCCCCGCCCCCCCCCCCCCCCCCCCCCCCCACTCGCAGATAGATGAAATTGAAATTCCAGGAGCATCCCTGGAATAACAATTATGTATTATTATGGCATGGAGACAAACAAGGACAGCACAGTGAGCCATTAAAAAACAAATTCCAGTTGCTTGAGGGCATGTAAATCATCAGTGGTGCATATTATAACACTTGAGATGCCGTACAATAAGTTATCACCAGTTTTAATTTGGTCATTTGTGTGGGATGTGTGTCGAGTAAGATGCTGTATAATTGGACAGTATAGGCTTCTGCACTTGCTATAGATGTACAATAATATCAATTACACAGTAATTATTTTAACAGTTTAATATTTGGTTCATGAGTGACTGCCAGATAAATAGTGTCTGCGTCTGTCTATGGGAATAATTTCAGGATAAATACAAGCTGATAAGATATCGGAAGGAAGGTTTGAAAAGTGTTGCATGCTTAGCACCCCTTGTGTGGCATCTTATTTGTGCATATTTTAAAAATACATTATGTTTGTTTATGCGTATTATTGAGGGATGTCATGGTCAGTTCTTTCAGTCCAGCCCACACATTGCCTGTAATTTTTTCTTGGCAAGACAGACAAAGGTGACAATATTGTCATGCCAACCTGTATGCAGCCGATCGGAAGGTCACAGTGTGAGGGCGTCACAAGGTACATTGGGAGAATCGGCACGGCCAGTGTCCAGTGAGGAGGTAACTCTCTCCTCTACAGTTTTACAGTGTTGTTAACAGTAACCTGAACTGCGTGTCATTGTCATATGTTGTGTAAACGCAATACCGGTCCTAGCCGACGTGGCGTCCTAGACGAACATCACTGCCGCCACCGCCGCCCTCCGTCCGAGGCAAACTGAAACTGGCTGGCAAGGTCAGCGCCCCCTCAGAAGCTGGTGCCCTAGGCAGCCGCCTATGTTGCTTATAGGATTGACTGGCCCTGTGTGAACAGCTCTAACGTTCAATTTCTGCTCTAGTTACGCAATAATAGTGATTCACTAGTTTTCAGTCTAATAGTATAATTGTCTGTTTGTAAGGGAATTATAACAAATAATGAATTTGTCTAGGGTTTATAAAAGTAATTTTAAGTTAAATGTAAGCTTCTAGGTAGTGGGTGATTTCATATTTTCTAATAATGGTCTATCTTTGAAGGAATGACTTTAGGTGAAATTCCGGTGTGTGAGACTGGAGGTGATAGGTATAAGCTTAGAAGTTTGGTGAGATATATATATTTTTTAATTATTCTTTGGTGAAGGAAGTTTCCCCAGGGGTGTAAGAATCAGGAGGGATATTTGGGGGCCGTCATTGCAAACAAAACTCCAGGGTGCATAAAATCCAGTAAAAGAGGGAGCTCTTTTTTTGGACCATCACTACAGATTTATTGGGGCTGCTCTCCTCCCTGCTGTTACTTACTCTGAAGCCAAGCATTTCAGTGCTAGCTGGAGTCCAGCGCCTAAAGGAAGGCATATAACATTATCGACAGAAATTAGGGATGCCAGCTCCAAGCCCCCAGGACAGAACTCCGCGTACCGCACCTCCGGCTTGATTATACAGTCGGGGAAGATCAAGAACAGGAGTCGATGCGAGATCCACACTGTAATACAATGAATACGGACGCTGATTTTGATTTGAGAAAGGAAAGCACACTGAAGCACCTCCCACAGAATATTCTGGAAAAGATCATCTTAACAGATACATAGATCATATGCAGTGGGCAGTGCAGGACAGTTCGTCCTCAGACCAAGTGGAAATCTTGTTATTCCTCTAAAATTGGAGGCTTTACTATTGGACAAGGCAGTCTTGCCTAAGCCTTAATGCTGTTCACACAGAGTAGAATCCATATGTAGTGGCCTGCTCTATTGGAAATCATAATCACAGGCTCTCTGCCCTGTGCTGCACTGTGCACCTTCTCTGCACCACTGGAAAGGCGCCGAAGCCACAAAACTCGGACCGCATCGAGTTTCAGACCTTTCAGGTTGAATCTCATCCTCCCGTAGGTGCTTCAGTGAATTTAATCAGCTAAGATTCGCCCAGACCTCGCCCAGAATCCAGTGCTCTGTCCCTATACGCTTCTGGCACCGCATGTACTAAGGGGCACTCTTTGACTATAGTGCTTGTTACGGGCATCCCATATCTATCATTGGAATCCTGTTAATAATTTAACAACCAGAGAGCAGAACCCATGTGTGTGTCCATGTTCCCATGGCTGTCTCTCAGCACGTGAGTGGCCCAATATGGGTTAGGCAAACTGATGCCACTGTACATGGGCCACCTCCTTAAATAAAAAAAAAACACGTGGTTGTGTATACTGATCGTGGATATGACGACGTGCAAACATAACGCTGATTCTGCAAGTCTTAACGAGACGGTTCAATTTCCGGACACTTAAATTAGGTATATCATTTATTGAACATGCAGAAGAAGAAAGACACTTAGATATTCGAGAATTACTTTAAAGGCTACTGTTTTTTTCCTGTTGACATAAAAAGTTTTAACAATTTAATAATAATATATAACGGCATTAAAATATAATTTTAACCGAAGGATCACCATTGCTGCTTCTGCTAGTGTGAAGCATAACGCCTTGCATTTCATGTATCCGGGGCACTCTGGGGAGAAATTCCCCTCGGCGAGAGACTGACCTCCACCTGTTATTGGGGGCATTTAAATATTAATAACTTACGCCACAAGCAGCGCATACATTACCGCGGCATGCAGCGGGCCGTGCGGTTCTGAAAAGCCGAGTGCTGGTTTTCTTTACGGAGTCCGTAAAGTGGGATCACCGATTGCCTCCCTTGCCTGTGATCGTGGGGCACCTCCGGGGAGACGTCTTCCACACATCCCAGCTTTCCCATCCCGAGCTTCCTCACTCTTCTCGCCTTGTCTGGCTTTGCCCGGCTGACCTAACATCATCCGGCAGCTTTCGTTGACTGGCACCGCGATCGTATTCAAATGTTGCTTTCGGTTTGCAAGGCAAATGGCTCACGCGAGATGTGAACTATAATGTAAATATTGTTATAAAATGCATACAAATTTCCGCTGTCATGCCGTGTCAGTCCTAGCTGGTGACTTTGTGTAACGTGCCAGGTCACTCCCTGGAGAAAACGAGGGTCAGTCCCTCGTGCAGCTACACCACCCCCTACCCGTGCAGGCAGTGACCGCTATTTCCATTTCACCTTTTCCTTCGCTGCGCGCTTCGAATCCATCCACTCAGCATAAACCTAGAAAATTATTAGTCTTTTTTTCCTAAACTTAGAATTTCGGGGGTTTTGCCGTTTTTTGCCAGTCTAGTCACTAATCCCATCTCAAGAAAAAAAAAGCTTTAAAACAATACAAATCCTTTATGGATTTTATGGATTTCGTGAACAGATCTTAAATTATACAATTTGTTTATTACATAACATAATGATATATTATATATATAGATGTAATTACATAATTTGAAGCCCGCTGTTCTGTTGGTTGGCAGATAACTGTGTAATGACCACCCTCAGGATGCCTGTTTTGCTGTCCTCGTTTTTATCTTCAGGATGTGCATTTTCAGGGTTTCTGAGAGAGTGTGCTGCGCTCCGAGTGTTTCATGTGTTTTAGTGCTGCACTCTCAGAAACAGCGACTGCTGCTGCCACGTAAACCCCGCGTCGGGGGTGAAGAAAGGGAATATGGAATCGTAGCCCTTCAAAAAATGACCGTAGAACATTCGTTTATGTAAATACACTTTAGGTGTATTTGGGAAGATAAAGCCAGGACGTTCACTGGAAATTTGGTGATACTTCCATGTATTTTTGCATAATTAGATATATCTAAACGTGTAATTATTTTTGTTTTTGATATACTAAAACATAAACATAAAGATTTGTATGTTACTATGTAGATTCCCCTTAGGAGATAGTAGGGCGGTTACCTTTACAATATCGCCGGCCCACATGCTGTGGTTTGGGTATTTGTAGATATTATATAGTTGTCTTTGGGGCCATATAGAAAATGTCTGATCTTTGGGATCTTTGGTCCTTTTCACTCATTGTAGAGGCTTTTTAATCACAAACGGTCTGATACACTAGTCTGAATCACACTAATGCATCTCTCCCACTCCTAGCAGACTGTGCAGTTCCTTAGCAGAACAGGTCTCTGTTTCGTGGTTCCTTCAATAATATCGCAGGACTGGGACATACCAAATGACATCCATGCCTAACTATACATGTGAGGATATGAGATTCATTGGAATTCAGCTAACAGCCGTTTTATAATTAAAACGCAAATGATTTTGTCTGCATACTTATTAGCAGGTGCTAGTGAAGACTGCACTCAGAGTTTTTGTAGTATATTAAATATATTTAAAACAAGGTAAGAAAAACTAAGTAATAAATCCTACAGTTAGACTACAACAGCCTGCTAACTACATTCTGCTCTCCCTGAATGAATTTGTTGATGGTCAATTACACTACAAATTTTGTTCATCTGTGTCTTTGCGGAAGAGTGACTCGCTACTAAGCGGGAGCTATATAACAGCATGTTCAGTACTTTAACCATGCAAAGGTTCAGGTAAACATGCTATTTATTGTGATGTCTATTCAGATCATTGTCACGCAAAGAGGCATAACCTGAGCACGGAATGCTCGTTACAGACATTTGCATGACACGCGAATGGTTGTGTGGGGCACTCGTGCTACACAAGCGAATTACATCTGTATGCCAAAGGTAAGAAAATCTTCGGGGAGCAAATTAGAAGGAATTAGTGGACTCTGTGTTAATCCTTCCTAGCCATGCAAATGAGCAGTGACGTCCACGATGGAGATAAACTCTCTGCCCCACGAGATCTGTCTGTCTCCACCGAAGTGCTCGTCACGGTTAATGATGGAAATAACAGGGCAGATATATCGAGCAAAAATAATGCTGCAACACGATGACCTTGTATCCCGGTGACACAGAATAATGACACATATTTGTTATGTACTGGGTTTAGAACTGGACTCATCCCTGGTAGCATAAGGCACAAGGCTGGGGAAGACCGTGTACAGGATGCCAGTCCATCAAAGGGCACGCAGACTCGGGGCAATTTAGAAATGCCTCTTTACCTCACCACATGATTTAGGACCGCAAGAGGAAACATGCACACTACATGGAGTGTATTCGAACCCTACACACACAAAGCAGGGGTGGGACGTTAACCCGACAGCCTGGAAGAATGAGTAGATGTTGTCACTCACCCTGCCACTGTGCTTCCTATAGCATGTGCTCTGGGTGTAATGGGTCACCATAAATAACAGACGATGACATCATCCTGCCACGCGTGCCATGTGTCACGTAAGCGAAAAGGGATATCCTCGATTCTGTATGGCAGTGTGTCCCAACCCGGTCCTTGGGACCCACGGACGGTCCACGTTTTTGCTCCGGGAGCTGCGAGGGAGCTAAAATGTGGACTGGCTGTGGGTATCTGAGGACCGGATTGGAAAACACTGCCGTATGGGATATGGGATGTCCTTGGAAAAAAAGGCAAACCAAAACCATAAGCCAGAGGTCTGCGGTCCCGGATGTCTGCATGTTAATCATCCATGTGACTGCAGCTGATGGCACTGTGAGTGGGGGTTTCAGATGCATCTCATTAGGCCTGAGCACCACAAACTGTGAACTCCAACTATGCCCTGTTTGCTCAGACTATGAAACATTTTAGGCTCTTTGTCAGTGGCTCATATAATCCCCAGTAATGGATAGTTCAGCTTCATTATGATGGTGTAGGGGAATTTCATCAGTCCTCATTCATGTGGGGCATTCAATAATCTAAGACCCTTGTATATTACAGCACATTGCATATTTTAAACATTACATATACTATTTAATAACCTGTCCATTCATCTGACCGTGCATTTTCCGAACATTATCCTGGGTCTCAGGGGGTCTGCAGTGGTGTCGAGACTCACGGTTTTTTGTCTTTGC
The DNA here is from genome assembly GCA_026781065.1 of Mormyrops boulengeri. Lineage (NCBI taxonomy): Eukaryota > Metazoa > Chordata > Actinopteri > Osteoglossiformes > Mormyridae > Mormyrops > Mormyrops boulengeri. The sequence goes on along the minus strand of JAODLD010000101.1, from coordinate 24,664,664 downwards.
TGGTATCTCGTGACCATGACATGTAAATATCACGGATTGTGGAGCCTTTAAACCACAAATGAAAAGTTACACTGGTACCAGCGATGCTGCAAAGGCTTATCTGAATACATATAAAAAATATACACCACCCTCCATAGTCTCCCTGCATTAATTATCAGGTTATGAACAAATGCGCCGGCAGGGTGTCGGCTGCAACCCCAGGTAGTAATGTTTGGTTTTTTGATTACAGTTATATTCTTATATTATTGGTCAGATTGTTGTTTTTTTCATTGTCTAACTGTAAGTTTTACTCTATAGCAATAACAATAATTTAAGCAAAAGATATGAGCATAATGATTTTTTTTTGTTGTCTCATTGTTGTCTCACAAAATGTATGTTTTTTCCGTCACCCTGCTCTCTGTCTTCACTGCAGTCAGGGTGACATGTATGAGACTAGAGACTGTCCCAGGCAGCACGGGGCGCAAGGCTGGGGGCCGCGATGGAGGCTGTGCCCCATCGGCCAATGTCCCCCACAATATAGTAAAAACCCGTTTTCTGACGTTGTGGGGACTATTTTTCAGGTCCCCACAAAGATCTGCGAATGCAATCAAAAAAGTAAGAATGCCAAAAGTCTCGTATTCAGTTTGGTTACTTATGGTTAAGGTTAGCGCCGGGTGGGGGTTAAGGTCGTCATGTTGGGATTAGAATTTCTCCCATAGGAATGAATGGAGAGTCCCCACAAAGACATAATTACAAACCTGTGTGTGTGTGTGTATATATATAATCTGAATTTTAATGGCTCACAGAAAGCAGTGATCACAACAGATTTGCCAGATGAAATGCTTTGAAAATGAAGCGCTGCCTTCTTGGGAGTGTAAGGACTCTGGGTGGTCGTCTCGTGATTCATCCGCATGATTCGCATTCATTTATAACTCAGCATGCTTGAAGCCTTTCCCTTCCACGCAGACTTTTCAACATTAAACTTCTCTCCAGCTCACACCCAAAAGACAGGCATGCATGCTCTTTTTCAGGTATTTGAAAGAGCTTCAAAGGTAACCATTTAATAATTTCTTAGAAGTATACTTCAAAACAAATCTGTATATAATGTTTGTTGAAAACCCTCATATAAAAAAGAAAACTGCAACTTTTTCTTTAAAAATCAAATCCATAACTAATATACTCACTACTGTGGCATATTAGGTGACATTGTAATCATATATAGCGAGATATCGCTCCGAAAACGCCATTATAATCTCAGGGTCTATGCATACATATTACATACACCTGCAAGCTTACCCCCTACCCGTGATCCCATTCTTCTTTTAATAACATAAATGAGCAGAATGTTTATTTTGAGGTTTCTGTAACACACATACTCGCCAAGCTGGTCTCTCTGTTTCCGTACCTGTGGAAAACACTATTTAATTAATGGACAGATACCAGATGGACACTTGCAACACAAGTGGGTTTCTCTAAAACTACAGCCTTTCCGATTTCTTTTAATTTATGAATGACCCCACGACTTATTTACATTAATCATTTACATTTGCTCTGTTATTAAAGTGCTGCTATCTTCTATTACAGGGCAAACACAATATTTTTTTTATAGTTTTAATATGGCTCTATATGTAAGCAATCCGTGTTGCATTTTTGAAACTGGTTTCCTTACTTATGCGTTTTAAGCTCAGCGTATCTGGTCTGCGTGTGTGTGTGTGTGTGGGTGGGTGTGTGTGTGTGTGCAGATGCTATGTCCATGCTGCAGTCTCCGTGGAGTGTCATCTGCAGCTCGGTGGGTTATTAGACTGCTCCTCTGCTATGACCACTCACATGCCACTGGTGCCAGTAAGGAAGGAGAAAGTGAGGGAGGGGGGAATGGAGGGGGAACAGATGCCTTGGCACTTGTTATGAGCTCACCAGGATAAACTACTTAGCAGACAGCTCCAGCTGCCAGTTACTTCCTGTGTCCACCCCCTGCCTTCCCAAAGCCTCCTGCAACAGTGCATTGGAGCAGGTACTTAAGCTGCAACTGCACCTGTCACTTCATTTGTCAATCAGTCACGGAACACAGGTACCTGATTGGCAGCTGCAGCCATCAATCACAGAAGGCACTTCATTGCCAAATGCAGCTGTCAAATTACTGCAATAGTTTCCACTAGCCATGCACATAGCATTCAGTCCTCCTTCGCATGGTATTTAAAGACACAAAAAACAGGCTTCTGCATTAAAGTGCCACACTGCCAGGATTAATTGCTATTGGATCGAAACAGTACTGTTTCAGTGCCTGGTAGTGATTGTGTTTGATTTTGTTTATATGACTCTGTTTCTTGAAAACAGATGACTAACGAAGAGATAATGAGTTATCTACATCTTCTAGAGAATTTCTCCTAATCATGTAGTGAAAGCAGAAAGCTCTGTCTTAAATGAAGTATCGGTCTTCATTTGATAAGATTATCAGCTTTTCAATCTGATAATCAGGCCTGATCTATTGCTTACAGCTAAAAAGTGTTAGATCTCTGTTATCATCTCCCTGGTTTCCTAAATGAATCTGTGTCTGTGCCGATGGACAAAGGAAAGAGGGTGTCCTCCCTCTCAGATTTTCTGTGTGGTCTGCTGCAGGGGGGGCTCAGATGCCTTGGTGATTGACAGCTCTCTGGAGTCATAATTAACAGTGCACTGAGACTGAGTCATTCACATTTCAGTTCATATGTTTCTCTTTAGGGTAGATCGTTGTTAGCTGCTAGGTAATTATAACGCTGAGGCTATAGGCAGGAATTTTTTTAAGAAGCTGAAATTTATGGCCTTAATTTTCAGGATAATTCACAGCAGTGCAGCTAAATCGCACACATCGTGGACTGTAGTCATGTAGTAATAAATTCAAATGTTTATTTCAATTATCTTATTTTTCTGTCTTGTTGTATCTGAATTTCCTTTTAGCCAATATTCTGTCCTGTAGAACTAAACTTAGTTTATTAAGAAGTGCATATTGAATATAACATCCTTTTACTCTTTACATACATAAATGTAATCAAAAAGCAAAATGAATCTGAAATAGTACATACACAATATGAGTTTTCATTTGTACATTAATTTATATTAGGTTTTTATTTCAAGCACAATATTTTGTGTGGGTATAATATTAAATCGTGTTTTATGAGTCATTTTATTATAGAAGATTTTAGTTTTCAGGGTTGTCGCTGACTATGGCTGTAGGAAGGCTTTTTAAATGAATAAACAATCTTGGTTTTAAGTATAGTTAAGTATAGTTAAGTAAAGGTCAGTAAGTGTGTACATGAAATTTATGGTTTATGGTCACATGGTTTATGTTTAGTTTGCACAGAAATTTAATCTTCCAAATGCTTTGTTTAAGGACAGCTGATGGTGATTTATCTAAGTCTGCTACTGGGAATCTTACATGCTGCTTAACATCCGCCACGGCCTCCTATAAGCACTGGGCCGATCATTTGCATTACTTTTCTCTTTCAGGGAGTAATGGATGCGATGGCTGCCCCAGAATGGCACGGTCTGCAACTGACCGGAGTTCCAGCCACGCTTCCTGGAGATGAGTTTCAGTCCTGGTTGGAAGTGAATTTGTGGGATGGCCTGACAGTGGAATGCAATGGCCAAAGGCGGACGCTCCAGAGGTCACCGTCCACACCGCGAGAGGGCTATCATTTGATGGTAGGAGACAATCTCTTTCAGCCTTGATAAAGGTGCGCTTTTACGTGAGGGGCCGGATCATCAGATTGGAGAGGCGGGGTCACATTTATTCTCAGACCTATTCTGCCGCAAATCAAAAAAAGGCGTTGATGGGGGAAGCAGCCTCTATGAGCGTCGTCTCCCAAGCTGAGCAGGCTGCCTGGGGAAGAAGGGAGATGTACCTGCGAGAGAGCGGATGCGTTCACTTAAAAATGTTCTTTAATTAGAACTGGAGCAGTACACAGCCAAATAAAGGTTTGAATTACAGCATGGCTACGTGGCGAGGCTTAATGAAATCTCACACTTAAACGCGACAGAGCGCTACCATGTTGTGCGAAAGGGGTTTCTCTCTTGAGAGACCCTCACCGTCACTACCCTTTGATACTTGAGTCCTCTGAAGAGCTTCTGAGGTCTAAGGGGAGCTTGATTCATAGCGTAAAAGGGGGATGCTTCAGCATTTTAAGAATTGAGGAGAGCGTGTAAATATGTGTATTTCTAAACCTACTACCTTCAATAAATCATCAGATGAGTGGGAAGGGAGAAAGAGCGGATGTGACTCTCGCTATTTCAATTTCGCTTCCAGCTTCCAGCATTTGCAGGGAAGCTGCCTGGATTTGGGCTGGACGACCCACTGTGCCTCCAGACTGAAAGTTAACATGCACGGTGCTCTTAATGAGGTCCAGCTCTTTCACAAGCCTGTCGCTGTCTGAGAGCCGTGCATGTAGGCAGTGCTAATGATGCATTTACCTCGGGGTAGATCAAGAGATCGCTTGACAGACTTGTCCATCAAAAGGGGAGTGGCGTATTTTTAATTGTGACTTAGGTATCGAAATGCCGTGAATAAGTCCATTATTTTGATGCCATTACTTCCCCATTACCAGTTTAAATTTGGTACAAATACATTCTTGGTAACAGTGTGCCGTTTGTGGTGCCTCGCCCTGACGACTCCTTGAAGAAGACAGCATCCGATGTTTCTCATTAGGTGACGGCACAATTTGAAGAGCTAAACAGGACTCACCCAGCAAAATACATGTGAGAAAGGGGTAAACACAAAGGAGACAATATCTCTGCGGGCAACCCCTAGATATGCTATGTTTTTTTGCCGTTCCTCCAGATACAGAAGACAATTATGTATCACTCACCCCCCAAAGCGCTCAGCTTGATGTGAAGAGACAATTTTTTTCCTTTTTACGCTAAATATTAACCAAGGAATATTCTGGAAAATTTCAAAAAATTACCAGCTGGTGAATCTATTTATTGACAAGCACACACACGCACACACACACACACACAAATAATTCTTCTGGAATCGTCTCTGTAGTGCTCAAAGCAGAATGTTATTTTTTCATGAGTTTTTTTTCATGAGCGGCACGGTACGGCCTGCAGCTGACACATTCTCTCACACATGGTAGCAATAATCAGCTCTTCCTGTCAGCCGCTCTTTTGTCATTTGAGACTTCAGTCTGCACTGACACTTCAAACGCGAGCCGAGCTGTAAGTACCTCGTCCGGACTTCCCCTGTTTCCGTTTCCTCAGGAAAAAGAGAAGCCGTTCACCAACCGGAGCTGTCTTCTTCTTAGGTTTTGATGTTACAATGCAGTAAATAGGCTAAATGGGGGCTTGGCACTAGTCTACCTCTTCTTACATTTTTAAAACATTTTTTAGTACTTAGCAAACTACCTTTAAATGTGAAGTTTATCCTGTTGTGTAGCAGTAGGGATGTAAATGTGTGATAGAAACACTTGCCAATCGCCATTAATTTTTTTATGGGTTTTCAGGTCTGAAATAACCTCATCATTTCTTTACCTTCTGGAACGTTTTTGATGCTCAGAAACCCTTCATTTAATTTAATTAATCCTTCTCATTTAAACTAAATCTTCTGTGATCTATGGGTGAATGTAACTTAATGGTTGGCGTAAGGGTGATATTTCACCATATAGTTCAAAATAAACCTAAGAAAAAGTGGAGTACAGATGAACCTCGAATGCAATATGGTTGCACGTTGTAACACCTACCTTTACGATTGTGAAATGAGTTTTCTCTGGCCTTGTGTGTTAAGCATGCATCTGTGCCCAAAGATTATTCATATAAACGGATGCAATCAAACCAAAGAGGTAGAAACCCTTTGTACATTCCATTGTACTTAGAGTGCTGGCCTACAGTTAAACCCTGAGATTACTCATAATTGTTTCCAGATGTTCTTCTTATAAAGTCAGGTGGCTTTAGCACACAGATTTCAAGAAGAAAAAAAATCAAATGGGAACAAAAATTACTTTAAACAAACATGATATATAAAAGAACAATTGCAAAATGTACACACAATGTGTTCATTAGTATTCTTATTTAAGGTGCTTACATTATTTTGTAATAAGTAAACACAAATGTTGACTTTTGAAACAAAAGGTTATTTTAGTTCGGAATCTCTTGAGGTAATCGAGGTTGCTGAACTTTGATTCATACAAATACTTACCTCTTCTTTATCCTTTGTTTACATTTATTTAATTTTTTTTTACCAGTAGCTTTCAGATAATAGGGAAGGATTGTTTCTGATGGTCCATCTGACAATACATCTGACTCTCAATAAATAGTGTCTGGGGCACAACATAGGCGAAAAATGTTCAGGCAACATCCAGGTTTAGACCAAGTGCAAGGAACATCACGTGCCTGTTCCCTCAATGACAGAGCATCTGTCTGTGTTCTGTGTGTTCTCTAAGAGCTTTTTAGTATACAAACGTCATAATCTTTGCCAGAGAGTAACCACACATTCATAAATTCCATAGCCACACATTCCTGAATTTTAGAATTTGTTTCCGTTTTGCCCATTTGCAGAGAAATGATTTGAATCCCTGTTCTTAAAACTGATGCATAACACTCATGCATTAGTACAGTCTTTCTCAGCCCGGTCGTCGGGGACCCCCAGACAGTCCAGGTTTTCGCTCCCTCCCAGCTCCTGGAAATGTGGACTGTCAAGAAGGGTCTGGCTGCAGAGAACTGGGTGATCTCTGCTAGGAGGATCTCCACTGTGGGGCTGGAAATCACATGACCTCCACTCCTAGCTCAGACATGACATTATTGAAACTCAGGAACGGAGGCAAAATTACTATAGAATATTATTATTAATACTATAATAAATTATTATTATAAGCTAGGGAATGAGTATCATAGTATTATAATAATTATATATATGTATGCTTGTGCATATATATATATTATATTACTATATTTTATATTTGTAATTATAGTATAGTAATAATAATTATTATTATTAATGTATTATAATGATATATTATTATACTATAGGACAGGATATTATTATTATCTCCACTTGGATTATATCCTATTATTCTCTATATAACAGAAGATAAACCGCCACTAGGAAGCTGGAAATCACGACTCCGCAGTAGCGCTGGATACGACGTCAGTGCAACATGGGGAACTAGGAGTGGAGGTCATGTGATTTCTGTCCCCACAGTGGATCATCTGGGGGTCCCTGAGGACCGGGTTCAGAAACACTGCTTTAGTATGTGGCCACACAGTATAGATACAGAAAAACTGCTTGATAAATTGGAATTTCTTTCACCAAAGGGTGGCACGGTGCCCCAGCGAGTAGCATGTTATTCTGATACCTTCAGGACTGGGGGTTCAAGTCCCACTTCTCCTGCGTGTGTAGCATTCACATGTTCACCCTAACTTACAGTTAGGATTTCTGGTTTCTCTAAATTACCAGCGTGTTGTCTGAAGTGTACCCTGGCCTTGTGCCCGATGCTCCCTCACCAGGAGAACTGATTAGATGGTGGATGTTCTAATACAGCTATGTGGCATGTGTCTGTGATTCTCTCATGAAAAATCTAGAAATAGCTTCATGTTTATCCCACACTAAGTCCACTTCAAACTTCTCTGGCCTGGAACGATCAGAAGAAGAAAAGGCCAGATGTTATTCCAACTTCCACGATTGTTCAGCCATATCGATTGTCATAAGGCTTGTTCAAACATCAGTAATGCCATTTAAACAATAATATCCTCTTACCATTAATGTGCTTCCGTGTGCTTGTTTAATTTTCTAGTAGAGTTTGGAGGTGCAGCCTGTGGCACGTCCTCGGTGACCTTACTCCACTCTGCACAGGCTTCCTGTTTGACATAGAGCGTGTCCAGTGAGCAGATGGGCAGGCATGTGCTTCTGTGAACCTTTCCCTGGACATAGAATCAACAGGCCCCCCGGAGCCTGCTTGTTACCTGGTGGACATGCAACTATTATATTATTATTATTATTATTATTATTATTATTATTACTACTACTACTAGAAAAAATTAGAAACTGAAGTTAATTCAACACCCAGTTTATTACTCAGTTTATCCTGCTGACCGTCACGGTTACTTGGTTCAATGCGTACTTGTCCACTACATGCTACAGAATGTATTTTAATCTTAAAAACATTTAAATACATTTTCTAGTCTTACTGTAATTAAATGTAGTTAAATCTATTCTATTATTCATTTAAAAAAATCCATAAAAATAATGGAGAATAGTCTTTTTAAGTCTACAGAGAAGCATTACATTATTTTTTCCCACTATTTAGCAAGAATAGTGTGCATTTTTTAAAAACAAAACACAGACATTTATGATTTTACTTGAATCATTCATGTCTAACTACATTGCAGAGCAAATAACTGGATAAATGTAGTTTATGCATAACCAGCATATATTTCGCATTGGACATAATCCATTATGGATACAAAGCAGACATCTTGCTTTTCAACCTAAAATGCTAATAATCATATCTGTATATAGTTGTGACAGTGATTCTTTATTTTTAAATCCTCTAAGACAAATACCTGAAACAAACCTGAGGTAAAATTCTCCAATAGGCTTATATATATTATTGATATGCTGAAAAGCAATAATCATATTTAAAAAATTCAGCTGTCAGTGATCAGTATCAAATTCCATCAATATTGGTGTCTAGCAACTAGACTTGTGTAGATATTTTGCCGACGACCTGTTTTCAACTTTTATTACACTTTATTATTAAGGGGTTAACACAAAGTTGACCAGAATCAAAGAATCAATATAGTAATAATTATATGTACTGGCAGCTTATAACAATTATGATGTACTTAGTTTTCAGTTTTGCTAGAGTTTCTTTATGTATACAGCTTAGCTGAAAGTGCTTATTATTAAAATATGCACTATTTCTTGTGTGCGCGAGACTAAAATTATGATGTTTTCGTCGATAAGACTGAAATAATGACTAAAACAGAAACAGCTGACTTGGAAAAACCATAATGCTCTACAGGTGGGATGAAGGCAGCCAGACAGTCAAGGAGAGGAACAAAAATAGTCAAAGGAACAAAAAGCTGATTTATTAAAGGAAGAGATACCAAAAGGGTACGGAAGCTGTGCTGCAGGATGGGCAGGGGGACGAGGTCAGTTTGTTGAAACACTGAATCCGTAGATCAGAAATAAAACCGACAGGTGCGGTAATTTTATTTCCTTCCAGGTTTATCCTACGTTTTTATGATATCCTCCCATCTCCCCAGCTTCTCCTGCTTATTCGTAAAGATTTTAAGTTACCGTCCGGAATTAGGCTACAGTTCTGCTCAAAAACAGAAGAATAAGATTCATACACAAACTCTCAGACCCAAAGCAAAACCAAAGACGTGTTATACAAAGTAAACAAAAATAAGGGGGGATCGAGTCATACTGTAAAACAAAAACAACAACCAGGCCCGTTTCTGAGGAGGGGCGGGAGCCGGGACAAGCCCGCTTATTCAGGTCCACAGCAGAGGCTAACAACCCAAGTTATGGGAATCACTGTGCCTGCAACTGCTTGGACATTGCAGTACAGATCCAAATGTAATGAAGAATAATAATAATAACTCACCGATCACTGACAGTCTACAGTGTGACCTTCCTGGACTACAGTAGCTAGCGCCAAAGGTCGTGTGGCCACACAGGTTACGTTAGCCTATGACTATGTCTAGACTATGTCATCACCTGTCTGCGACATCAATTAGCGTATTTAGTTCGGTACAAACCTTGGTTTTGGGCTCACGGTAGGGTTCAATTTCGGTGCAGCAGGGAAAACAGAATGTATTTTGAAATTATGTATTGCTAAACCTGCAAACACAAAACCAGTTAGGGTCAGTTGCGAATCAAAGGCAATGCGTCTGTCAATGGGTCTGAATAACAAAACTGAATTAATAGATACTTCTTTGCACATTGTAAAAACAATTATGTAAAATAAATAAAAAACAAAACTATACTATCATAACAATCATAATGAACTAAATTGTAGTTATTTTTCAGCTCGGTCAGAATTTCCTTGAAAAAGTACCTTGAAATGCCACAGGGAGACTAGCACAGGCTGTTGCTCCCTTACTGTGGTCCTACACACATTTAGATGATATATCGAGTTCGGTGTAATATGGAGCCCCTTAGGTGTCATGGTGGAAAAATATTATCTCGTAGTAATTCGTGCTCTCCAGTTACTAATTTGTGCACTTCAGTTAGTAGTAACTTGTCCTCTCAAATTAATCACCAATTATGATTGGTTATTGTAACTTACTGGTTTCAGTAAGGGAGATATTCCACTACATAGTTCAAAATAAACTGAAGAAAAAGGAGAGCACAGATTACCATTTGAATACAATACGGTAGCACATTGTAACACAATAGGAGAGCATGAATTAGTAACCTGAGAGCATGAATTAGTAACCTGAGAGCATGAATTAGTAACTAGAGAGCACGGATTAGTAACTCGAGCGCACAAATTACCAATTTGAGAGCAGGAATTACTACGAGATAATATTTTTTTCTACCATGACACCTAAGGTGGTATAATTGTATTCAGGAGTGTTGCTAAAGATTTTGGGCCCCAAGAAAGCATATCATGTTGGGCCCCCCAGTCCAGACCACTCCAGTTATTTTACAAAATTTTTAGGGCCCTTGGAGACGTCCTAACCCCCCCCCCCCCCCTTACGCCGCCCCTGCTTGTATTTATTTGGTTGTACTTAACTGTACATGGCAAATATGTGTATAGTTACAGCCATATATAATTTAGCTAAAATAACAAAGTTCTATTCAGGTTAAATTTAGCTGCATTCAATCGATGAAAATAAACAGGCATAAATAAATAAAATTACACAGTATCATAATGTCATTTAGCATACCATTATACGGCCACGTTTCCCATTTGAGCGGCCCCCCAGAGTACACATCCCAGTTCTGCTGTATAGGTTGCACCTCCCAAAGTTGGCTCTGACAATAATCGGCTTAATAGGCCTAATAATAATAATAATAATAATAATAATAATAATACAGTAGAATATCGATAACGATATATCCCACATAAACAAAACCAAAAACAGACCACATGAGCTGCACATGAAAAAATAAACACTAGACATTCTCATGAATATGCCTACAGAGGCGGGCCTGGTTAACAGGAATCCCCTTTTAAGGGTTCATATATCCATTCTAGCCTTAAAGAATAAAAAGATATTCGCTAAAAATAAAAAAAACATCTCTTACTCACTCCTTCTCTTTTCCCCGTGACTTTCGACAGCCGCATTAAAAGGCTATTATTTCGCCGGCTAATTAAGGGTACCTCTCGGCCAGCTCAGGTGAGGCCACCTGGAGGGAGGAAGGATCACCGGGCTGCGTCGTGCAAAATCTCCGATAAAACCCCGGAGCGTTTTTGCGTGACTGTGGTGGCCAGAGGTGCCGGCCCTGCACGCATCGCGAGAGGATAAGCGTGCCTGGGGGGTGCTGGCTTTCGTTTGTGACAAGTCATTATAAATTCGCTTTATTTACCTGTATTATCTTTAACTGTGTGCGATGCAGATAATTTATGATTCAAATGACTGCAAAACCGTACAAGGTTTACATTAAAATCACGTAGGTTTTCAAAATCATATTTATTACGTCCATATTTTCCTACTCATCTGATACATTTGATGTTATGGACTTTTACGGTATAATTCCTATTACTATTAACCCATAAGTCGTGATGTGTTTAAAAATACACGATGGAGTTTATTCTCTGTTTTTATTATGCACGTCAAAAAGGCGCAACATTTTATCTGTACTGTAATATATGTACAAGTATATATGTCGATCACAAATTTCATAGTATATAATTTTCTTTGTTCAACAGACCACACGCGCCGTCATGAATGTCGTGAACTTGCATATCATGTACTCAGCTACAGTATGTTCTTCATTCATAGACCTACAGAGCTGCAAAGTTCGTCTTATTCTTTATTTACTCATGTAAGCGATGTTTTATTTCAACAAAACCAAGCTATATTTTATATCAAAAGCACCAATAGTATTAAATCAATCACCAGCATAGGCGATTGTACCTTGGGTTAGGGGGTGCTATTGCACACCCTACTCGTTTGATAAAAATGCCATTTGAACATATTAAGTTCAATAAAAGTAATTATACTGGAAAGTCAAAATGCGGCATGTTTTAGTCATAAAAATGTGCAATAATAATTTATTGTACATTTGTTTGTTTGTTTGTTTGTCTGGATGAATGACTGGTTGGGTTCTCTCTAATTGCATCCTTTGTGGAAGAAAAGGATAGAGTTGCATATAATCACCGGTAGTGGAATATTCTTGAAGCTGTTCATCTACTGATATGTAAATGATAATGAAGGTAGCATGCAGAATATTCGTGCGGATTTGAATATTTCCCTAAAGCAGGCCACATAGCATTCTACAAGTTCACTTGGACAGTAATACGTCCACCAGCAGCTAACACCATCTGCTTTAATGGCACTTGTCAGAGAGGTGAGAATTGTTCCTGCCAAAACACAACCGGTTTATTACTACAAGGACACGCAGGACGTTTCGTACAGTATGACCAGACGAATCCCGAATACTCTTCAAGAGTGGGTGGAAAGCAAGCAACAAGTTAGCTTACAGGGGACGTGTTGCCCTTGCACGACTCGTGTCTCAAGTAACAAATTAGAGATCTGAAGTATTAGAAACGGGAATGGAGCAGCAAATGAAGGAATCAATAAGATTCATATTAGCTCATTGCAAATAAACGGCCAATAAAATGTTACTTGGTAATACTAGTACTTTCAGGCGTGTGTGTGCACATGGAAACCGAGGAATGCTTCTAAATAAACTTGCAACTAGTAAAACGTGTCAGAAGAGTGAAAACCTATTCCTGAAAGCATAGTAAATGGTTATACGTCACGGGGAGCCACAATCACATAAATGAAGAAAAAGCACACATGATTACACTGAGTGGACTCAAGAGATTGTATTTGAACCCATCTTTTAATTTGAATTTCAAATGAATCATTTTTACACTTGAAAAGATTACACGGCGAACTGTGGGACAAGCCGCAAACGTCTATCGTCGAAATTTAATAACAGAAGGTCATCCTTTGTGTCTTTTTTGCACACTTAAGGGGTATCATAGTACTGGCGTGATTGCAACGTGTCTTCCCTTTGCTTGACTCAAAAATCCCTGCACTGTGCAATATGCTATAGCCTAGATGTTATTCCTGTCCTTTTCACTCTTTTTGGATGCACCAAGTAATAAAATTGATTTATCTGTAAATATTTAAATTAGACGAAATGCATTTCCTTGGTTTAATTTAAACGGAGAAGCATAAATGAATTGATTTGAATATTTCAAGAGGCTCAAGTAAGCAATTGCTTGTCATGATTGCGCTTTCTTGATGACCCTGCTTTGCACACATATGTTTATGGGTTTGGTGTGACGGGGTTATGCAATCTTGTTTAGTAATAAATAATCTTTTCTGCTTTCCTTCTTGCAGTTGCGCATGCAGTGCAAACTTAATCTGGTGTAGAAAAGGCAGGAGTGCAGATTCTCTCTACCGCACGGAGCTGTTAATGTCAGCGTCACTTCGCAGACGAGCAGGCAGCGCGGCTGGCGAAAGATGCGATATTACTGCTAAAGATCCCATTTGTCCTTTCCTCCTGTAGCCTACCTGGATTAATATATAATTCAGCTGTTTCGTTACATGTGGACAGAAGTTCGAAAGCAATGCTCGTTGGTGTTTATCCACCTCTCTTTCCCTGCTTTATCACCGATGCCTGGATAGTTCCTTCGTGACACCCTGATTAAACGTTTAACTGAAACGCAACAGGTAATTCTTTGTTTTCTCCTTTTTCTTAAGATCACTTGGAAAATTGTTGTTTGAGCTGTTTTCGCGTATATTTTGCTCGATACTGGAAAACTTTGTTAATTTATTGCTAAGTGCGTTATTTGCTAAAAACGATAACGACAGAGACACTGAATTACAATTTAATATGTGAATGTATGTGTATTTTTTATTGACATGGTTCGTACACAGATTTTACCTTTTACACTATAACTGTCTCCGCATGTAGACTATTTGTCGCTGTTCAAACGCTCAGATGATTTATGTTATTTCTAATCATATAATGGTCATATACATCTTGTGCTCGTTTTGTTTTATATATTGGTCTTTGCACAAAAGCAGAAATATCATATAGATACTGTTCTCTATGAACGTGAAACGGAATTGGGCGGAATTGAGCAAACCCCAGCGCTCTTTTGGTTTTATGATGGTTTATGGTTTTGTGATGTCAGTGTGTGCCAAGGGTGTTTCAAGAGAATTTTTTGACTGTATTTTTTCCGGCAATTATGTCAGCCTCTATTTTATCAAATAGGTTTCAGTCTTAGTGCCGTTTGGTGTTGGTTTCAGATTCGTAAACAAAGTCACTCTGCTTAGAAATCCACTCCGCTAAACATAAAAGTGGGATGAAGAGGCTGGCATCTACCACAGCAGAAATCAGACCAACCTAGTTGGTTCCTTGTGAACCGAGATTAAAGGTTACAACGTCACATTTTTATACTGGGCAAAGTAAATTTTACATTGAAGTACCTTACATATACCTAAGATATTTGTGAAAATCGTATCATAGCTAATCACAGCTGAATATATTGTAATGTCCGGCAGACTGAGGCATCGTTGCGGTGGTGAGAAACGAAAATACTTGCTTTAATGGGAAAGAATGTCCTTTTATTAAGACCTTAAAAGGACTAACGCAAACACCAAAGTCCGACGCTGGGCAGTAAGGCACACACAGTGGGTAATTTATACAATGAGCAAAGACAGGCGAGGATCAGACAGGGTTCACGCAAAGGCACACAGGACAATAGGGAACACAGCAAGTATTAACAATACACACAAGGGGCTATTTACATTTTCCCAGCATGCTCTGGCGTTACTCAGCTCCCCTCCCAGAGGTTGACCATCTCAGCGACCACCACAGCCAGTCCTGCGCTATATCTTCCACTGAATTGCGAAGCAATGGTGGCAGCTGCTAGAGCTCCGTCATCGCTTAAAGTATACACACGGACCAGCTGAGGACTGCCAGCAGGGCCAGGCAGCTAGAGAGAGCGCTGGGCAGCCACCAGAGCCTTGGGGGTGCAAGTCCCTATGGGTCCCAGACCCTCCTCCCATGCGGCTTGGTGGGGACCTGTTGCTGACTACCAAGCTACTTCCGCTGCTGATCCTCTTTTTCCGCAACTCCGATAGCCATGTGCAACCACTCCAACTCTACCAGCTGTTCTCACAGCACCTTCAGCCTGCGCTGCCGCTGCTCAAGGGACTCATGCAACCACTGCTGGTCCTACTCCCATTGCTTTGCCAGCTTGGTGTGCTCCTGGGCCAGCTGGGCATTTAGTGTCCAAATAACACCGCCTCATGGCTGAGTAATGCTGCTTTGGCCTGACACTTCTGGAGGTTGCCCTCGGACTCCAAGCTAGCCAGTTCCTCGTGCAGCCACTCCTGGTCCTGCTGCCTATGCCACTGCTGCTCGTCCAGCTTGCGCCACTCGTGAGCCAGGCCAAACCTCCACCATGTGCCACGCCTCCTTATGGCCAATGAGCAAGCGGAACCTCTGGGAGCTCCCCTGCCCTCCCCAACTGCTGACACCATCATGGAAGGGGAGCCAGTGGGTTGCCATGGGTGGCTTGAGGGCGCGCTGTGGCACGACAGGGGTCTGGCGGACTGGAAGGGGCAGCTTCAGGTTGTGCTGTGGCAGGATCGGGGTCTGGTAGACTGGAACAGGCTGGTTCAGGATGTGCTGCACGTGTCCAGGACTTTAGGAAGCCCAGGGCGGCACCTCCATCTCTACATCATCCCCTGCTCAGTGTACCCGGTGCCTGGTGCAGTACCAGCAGACAAGCTTCTTGTCCCAAGCCACCTTCTCAGGAGAATAGCCGCTTCTTCTCCAGAGTCTTCACTTCACTGCTGCCAGTAGGTCTGCCAAGCTAGAGTGGGCTGTCAGAGGTGGAGTAAGGGTCTCTCAAGCACCATGAATGGAGCTGCTTCTGGTATCCCACTTCTGACACCAATGTAATGTTCAGCAGACTAAAGCATGGTGATAGCGCTGAGATTGAATTAGACCATTGAATTATGCCATGCAGAACCGTTTCAACAAGAAATCTAGACCTATTTGATTTTAGCATTCAAACTGTTAATCATATTTTCAGTAGAAACCAACGTTTCTGATTCATTGTTCTTTATGAAATTTTTTGGAAATCTTAATGATTGCCAAATCACCGTTTGTTTCAGCGTGTCAGCAGCCTTAATATGTAAAGCATGCACGGTCGTAAAGTGAGATGTGAAGGTTGACTGTTTTAAAAATATATAGACCGTTTCACTTTATGAATCATGTTTTTATGGATATGTCTTGTCTAAACTTTATGTTCTTACTAGTCGTGCAACTACAGTTTCGTAATAATACGATACGATGAATACAATTCATTGACCGTTTTTTCAGAATGTGAAATATTGACTGATAATCCATCCATCCAACCGCTTATCTTGGACAGGGTCACTGGGTATTGAGTGTTGCTGGATGTGAAATATAAATTGCTATACTGTAGATCCTTTTCTGATAAGCTATGAAATGATGTTATTGCACTGATAAAGTGTGGCATCAAATGTGACATCTTTACTTAAAGCGTGTAATCTCTCATTTGGTTGGGTAGTTTGTCAGCTCTAACCAGTTTGCAATAGCCATTTTCTAATATAAGGAAACTCCGTAAACAAATCACGCACTCGAGACGGTATTAATAATAAACTCTGAATTTGAATCATAGCATTTTTTGTACATACTAGCACCCAATTTAACTTATAACTAGATCTCTGCATCAAATATAGTATATGTTTATAGTATGGTATATTGAAGAGAGTATTTTTTCCCCCTTTTTTGCACTAATATCACACTCTGTTGCTTTGCAAGAAAATAATCCTTTGAGTTTCTGTGGACTGCACAGCCAAATTCTACTGCTTTCGCTTTCCATGCTGCGCTACCGCCTTGCGGCCGCGGGCGGCGCTGTTGGGCAGCTCCTGCTCGGCGCTCTCACTCTTTCACACACTGCGCGGAGTCGGAATAAGAGTGTGAGGCACAGACATGGAGAGGGCGAAGGGAGCGGATCGCTCCCTTTGTTATTTTTAAAGTCCCGCAACTCGCCGTTATGAGGCGATCCGCGGCGGAGCGCAGACGCCGGGATCCCGGATGCACTCAGGAGCGGGGGGAAGCCTTTCACGGGTATAGTATAAAACTTTTCGGGCGCGGGGGTTTTATTGCGGTAGCCGAGGATGAAATGTGCCCTCGCTTTGCAGTGTTTGAATCAAATTCCTGCTTCGCCCGAGTCGGCGGTGCGTCTTGATCGAGCTGCACAGCCACGTCTGTGGGGTAGACGGGTACCGACGGGGACGCCGCGGCTGCTCTTACTGTACGGATCATGCTATAAAGTTGTATACCCCTGATCACCGGGGCTGACGGAGGGCCTGCTATCTCTACCCCTCTCACTCCCCCCCCTCCTCCTCCTCCTCCTCCTCCACCACGATCCGTGTGTGCATGTGTGTGCAGAGTTTGTTTCTTCTCCCCCCCCCCCCACCCACCCCCCCCCCTTTGCCCCGTTGCGGCCCTGAGGTCACTGCACCGGGGGCGGGGGGGGGGGGGGGAGATTTCACTTCAAAGCGATCGCGATTGGGGAGGACGGGGGGGCTGTCTGTCACAGTCAGGGTGGCTAGCTAGCCTACCGGCTAACATTTGCGCAAATGTAGTCGCTCGGATCGTGCGGACACGTGCGGCGGCTCAACTCGGTTAATAAGTTTAATTGTGAAAAAAAAAATCCTAATTACAGATGGGTCATCTGGCGCAAGCTGGACCCCCCTTCTAGCTCTCTTTAGGAGCCGAACGGGCGGGTGGGTAATGTCTCTTAAACAAACAAACAAAAAAAAAAACTGATTCATGTAAGTTGTAGGTTTATACGGCGTTATTGGAGGATTTATATGAACTCAGCCAATCTGTTACATGTATACTTTGTTTTCATTTCTCTTTCGGCTTGCACTCTTTGAGGAGGCTCTCCGGGTCCGCATATTTTCGCTATTATATTGTTCACCTAGCTAGCTGTGATCGCTGTTTGGCTTGCGTGCTTTTCTTCTATGCTTTATCGCGCCCCGTTTCCCGTTTTATTCATGCCGGGTCGCCTGCGTCGAGACGCCGCGCAGACGGCGCAGTTTCTGCGCAGCAGGCGCCTCCGGAGCGCCTGCATCGCTGGGCATGGGTCAGCGGCCATAAAGCGAATTAGCTGGGAAAGCAACGGCCTGTGGACTCTAAATACATAAAGAATAAAGTTAAATCACTCAAGAGAAAATGTATAATATTGTGTGTATGAATATAAATAACCTTTTGTCTAATATTCTGCAGACTGAATGCCTTTTTTGTCATTGGAGAATCAGAATAACATTAAACAATGATTTTAAACTATTGCTTCTTTTAATTGATCAGGATACTGTCAGCGCCGAGTCATGCAAATTGTGCATATTCATCGTACTACTCTGACAAATCATACCACCCTTTTTCATTTCAGTTCTCTTTCTCGTAAAACAAAACGCATCACTATACACAAAAACAGGAAATAGTGTACGATCCTACCCAGGACAGTTAAAATACATCTGCGTTCTCCTTCCTGTCCTTAATTCCTCAGCGCCTGGTGATTCGTTAGGTAAGGTGTCACGGCGGCCGGGTGCCACTTCGTTGCCTTTACATACTTAGACACTATGCTGGCTGCGTCCTCCTTGTCCGGCATCTGTGCTTCCAGATGTATGGTTCATACCCTGTGGCTGTGAATCTTGGATTCGCACATGGAGGTGCGGTCGATTCTCCATGGTATACGTTCATGAGGCTTCCATGTATCTTGAGGTTGGGCCTGTAGGATTCAGTCTGTGTCCTGTACAAATAGATAGAACTCCAAAAAGGCAATTAAGTTATATACGTAAGATATTATAAGGTTGGGATGTAGTATAGATGTCTTTATCAAGATCGTAGAAACATACCCTTTCTTAGATAACCACCCAGTATGACTGTGTTATGATTCATGTGATCAAACTGGGAAATTCTCTCCACCCCAGTTAGTGTTCCTTGATTCTCTGCTGGTCAGTTTTCTGAAGAAATTGCTTAAGATGTAACTTGCACAGGAAGCAGTGTGAGACTTGTCACTTTCTGCATTTTTACCGCATTAATTTCAAAACTGCTGGCAAGAGGTGAATCCATTTTTCACATTTTACGTAATATTTTTTCCCCCTCTAATTTGTCCAGCTTGCCAATTTCACAATCTGACATAGCTGTAAATTTATGCACAGAATTTACCCAAGCCAAATCTTGCTGAAATTGACATTTCATACTGTTGCGTGAACATGATCTTTCTAAAAAAAATAAAAAATACTGTCGCTATGCATATCAAGAAAATTAGAATGACCTTTGATAGTATTTCTTTTTTGATGAATGAATTTAGAAAAGTTTTAAAGCTTTGTTCCTTCAGATACTGATGAAACTGTGGAATCTCTGTGTCTCAGAGAGGCAGGTCTTCCCAGTTGTGTTACATAAAATAAACAGACTCTGCAGGTTGGCTGCCCGTTCTTCCTGCTGTGACCTGCAGCGTGTTTCAATCTCTCTCGTCTGCCCTGTCTTTTCAGGAGGAATTTTGCAGCAGCGCGGGAGGACGTCCGCGTTTAATCGTTGCCAAGTTTCGTCTGTGCCTGCGGGATGAGCGTGAGCGTCGCCGAGAAGCGCTACCCGGTGGACCTGGGCGGCAACTTTACGGAGGATGCTCCGAGACCCCCTGTCCCCGGGGAGGAGGGGGAGCTGGTGTCCGGCGATGTGCGGCAGTATGGCTACAGCTTCTGCGCCACAAAGATCGAGGCCTCGATGGCCACGCCGCGGCGGCCTGACCTGGACCTGGGCTATGAGCCTGAGGGCAGCGCATCCCCCACCCCGCCCTATGTCAAGTGGGCCGAATCCCTGCACTCACTGCTGGACGACCAGGACGGCATCCACCTTTTCAGGACGTTCCTCAAACAGGAGGACTGCGCCGACCTCCTGGACTTTTGGTTCGCCTGCAGCGGTTTCCGGAAACTGGAGGCCGGAGAGTGTGGCGAGGAGAAGAAGCTGAAGTTGGCCAAGGCCATCTACAGGAAGTACATCCTGGACAACAATGGCATCGTGTCGAGGCAGATCAAGCCTGCTACCAAGAGCTTCATCAAAGAGTGCGTGGTGAAGCTGCACATCGACCCCGCCATGTTCGATCAGGCGCAGACTGAGATTCAGACCATGATGGAGGAGAACACGTACCCCGTCTTCCTGAAGTCCGACATCTATCTGGAATACACACGGACCGGCGGTGAGAGTCCCAAGTTGTACGGCGATCAGTCGTCCTCTTTGGGAAATGGCAAGGTTCCGCCCGGATACTTACCGACCTTGAACGAAGACGAAGAATGGAGGTATGGCCGCGAGCCGGAGGAGCAGCGCGAGTGTCAGTCGGCGCCCTCGAACCGGCTGACCGAGAAGCTGCTGATGGAGACTGTTCCTCAAAGAGCTGTCGCTGGCAGGAGATACCAGGGCAACCAGGAGTACAGGTAAAAAGCTCTACCGCCCAGCTCAGGTTCCTGTCCGGAACGCTTTGTGTTCTGGTCCAAAACCGACTCGCGACGGGTTGCAACCTAATGCCTACTGATCTCCGGGCGATTTGAATCCTGCCTCGTGATTTATAGTGCATTTGGGTCAGAAGAGAGCCAAAACGAAAGAGGGTATAATGGAAGGCATTAGGTAACTGCTCTTAAGTGCAGCTAAATCCTGCAGGCCGGCTGAAGTAGCTGGGGCACGTGCTGGGGTATTTATTAGGAGGTGAAAGTATGGGCTCTTTGTGTTGGCCACACAGGTGTTCTGTGAGGGGCAGGCTTTCAGGAACGGGGTAATGGCTTCCTGCGAGAGGCTCCACTGGGCTTTTCTCCAACGTGAAAACCAGAGTGTGTTGGCGCAAGGGAAAAAATGTAAAACTGTTTAGCTCTTTACAAAGGGGGAGCGCAGTTCTTTGTAGGACTTCGAGATGAACGTGCTGAGATCGCAATCTGGAAATATGCAACACATGCAGTCCAGGTGATGAAACCAGTCTTCAAAGGATAAGGAACTATCTCTGCATTGCAGTGGTCCAGTTCGGTGTTTTCATACCTGGCGTTCACTTCAGTGTAACGACACAAAAACAGGGAATGTGCCCGTAACTCAGGAAAACAAATAAGACATTGTTCTGAATCAATCAGTAGTGAAAGAGGGCTGGGCTGTAGAGTCGCGGTGCCTCGTGTGTCCTGGAACCTGCTCCTGATGAAAATGTGTTTCCGTCTGACAATGGAGCTGTAATCACACTTCCGTGAAAAATGCGTCCTGACACACAGGTGAGGCTCTGAGCTGGTCTCGGCGCGTGCCTGCTGGGTAGGTGACATCATGTCACGTCGTCTGGTTCGGCGCGCTGACATGTGTCTGGATGACTGCATGTCTCTGAGGGAATCCCAAAGATGCTTGAGAATTAGTCAGTATTGTCGAATGTCCTTTTTAATGTTGGCTTTACTCCCCATGTATGAGGGCAATCGAAACATAAAAAAATATTGTTAGGCATATCTGTGTACTTGTCTGTCTGTGTGCCTGTCTCCGCCATCCCACCCAGAGTGATGGTACCCCAGCATTGCCCCCCCCCCCCCACTACCAAAGCCCTTGTACTGGATAAGTGATCGGAAGATGGATAGATGTGTATTATATAATACATCAGAGTTATAGATGGCAGCGTTAGCCTTCTTTATGCATAATTTGCCAAAAATTGTAATTAATGATCACGTCATACTTGTGCTTGCATGGAAGTCTTACTGCAGAATATTTATTGCTGTAGATAGAAAGTGGGTCTATGTTTCGCCTGCATTGTACTTCGGTGGCCTGGTTTCTCTGTTTCTCGCCAGACCCCCAGTCTAACCTTTGAAGTGTCGTAAGGTTTCGGTGAATTGGATGACGTACAGAGATTACAGTGCATAGCAGTTCTATCTTAAATGCTAAAAAGGAGAAGCAAGTGACTTGATGAAGTGACTGAAATGCAGGATGGTAGGCAAACGTTTTTGGAGATGATGCAGTTTCTGTTTACCTCCGTCCTTTATGAAAGAGCGTCTTGGACTAACTCGACCAATGAAAATCATTGTTGCATGCAAAGATAACAGGTCGTTCTTGTTTTGAGACGGCCTGTGATTTTGTGGTTTAAGGTTCATTTCATGCAGTATTGCTGTCAAACCAAATACCATTTCAGCTGACAGTTATTTTCCTTGTTATGTGATTTTCAAATAATAACGGGATGTCCGTCACCCCCAGGCAGATTAGGGAATCTGTTGTTATTTACCAAGAGGGCTATTTACGTTTTAGACCATCATTTATCTGTATTTTTCCATAAAACCAATTTTTAGGGCTAGTTTAAAATGGCTCAGAATGTCTGTTAGTGGTGTAATGTTTCCGTATCCAAGAACAAAAACACAATACAAACATTTTTTATGTCGTAGATGCAGCCTTAGCTCTCATTATGCTACTAATGTAACAAAACTCATTTTCATTTCACAGCTAACGCTAAAACACTCACTAAATTATTATTCTTTTTAAAGTTACAGCAAGCTGTATATTTTGTAAATTACACATTTCACCTTCCAACTGCGTGTGTCACGTGACTATTTTGGTCCAATCAGGATTGGCTAGTTTCATTAGCTCAAGATGGATAATACCTCTGAGACTGCAGAGCACAGGGGCGCATTAAAGTCGGCAGTGTGGGAGCATTTCGGTTATCCATTACAATATAGTATTTTATTTTTTTAATGTATTTTTAATTATGTTGTTGTTTTATGTGAAGCTAAGGCATTTAACATGTCTTTGTGTTCTTCTGTTAATTGGTGATTAATAAAACCAAGAATTTTATTCTCCATTTTTTCGTATTCACCGCCCTCCCCCCAAAAAATAAAAAAAGCGAGGTATAAGCTGAACCATAGATCCAGAAAGGGTGGCTCCTGTGCTCATGTGATATTTCTTCGTGTTAGGTAATGACTGGCAGATGGTGAACCCCGAGTTAAAGTAACACACAGGCCTGCCGCTTCACCCATGCCCGTGAATTCCAAGGCCCCCGCTCTTGGATATCAAAGGGCCCGATCCAGGATTGCTCCATTCGGGGGCAATTCCCCCACCACGGTGTACGGCACTTCACCCCTATACTGGACCTGCACACGTCACAGTCTGATAATTTAGCATCTTGCCTGTTGACGTTGTTTATGGTGTAAGCAGAAATGAGAACCCGCCACACGAAGACAGGAAACCGCGAGCTGTTTACCCTGTACGTGCCCCACATACACTGAGAGAGCTAGCCGCCTTCATCAGCGCCATATTAGCAAACGCTACCTCTACAGTTCTGTGTCTGTAATCAGGCTAATAGGTAAATGTAGCTAATAGCTAAATCTGATCCAAGCTGTAGGATGTTCACTTGAAGTAAGAGTAACTATAATGCTGTGTTTATGCCATTGCTGATTATATTATGTTATATTATGCCGTTTCTTTGGTAGTGATGCTTGATTTAAAAAAAAAAAAAATCCTTAGTCCAGTTTAATTAAACTTCTGAAGGAGGGTCTTATATGTTCGTTTAAGATTGGTTGGTGTATTTACTTACTTATCTGTGTTTTGTTTCCTTAAGGACAATTAAGGCTTTTACTCCCACTCCCTAAATGCTAAGTTTAACTCTGAGTCTTTCTATACTCTGAATTTCCGTCAGTGTTCATATGCGGGCTACGTGCAGCCCGGAGATCTGACGTCGCTGACCACAAGCTAGCGGTGTGTTAAACGCCCTTTCTGCGTGCTGCCCGTTGGTCCCCCTGCAGCCTGCGGCCTGCTTACCTACGCCACAGGGTCAGGGTGCTCAATACAGGCCTGCGGGAGCCTGCAGTGGGCGGATCCCTCATGAGCTGCCCGGTGAGCTTCCTTGGAAATGCCCTGGCCCCGAGTTGAAGAGCGCTTCTGCCCTCCCCCCCCCCCGCCCCGGGGGTCACAGAGTCAGATATTCAGCGGAGGGGACACGTGACTGGATGCCGGCTAGTGGCCAGCTCTGCCCCAGATCCTCGCAATGTTCCATGTTTGATTAAAGTCTTTTAGAGGAATCGCAGCAGTTTGGATTTAATTACTGTGCACCTCAACAGTGTTTTGGAGCGCGCCCAAGGCGACAATGGGGCTCTCAGTTTGCTGTTCAGTTGTGTTGTATCTGGAACATTCACGTGTTTGTAGTTTAGCGAGTAATCCTACTTTACAGGGAAACTTCAGAGTGTAAAGGTGCCAATTTTTAAAGCACCATTTACTCTGTGTGTGTCTAATAAAGATGATTTATTCCTACATTATTGCTTTGTGATGTCCAATTCACGAGGGCCGTTTGATCCGGAGTTCATTATATGAGCTGTGCTGGCTTTTCGTCTTTTGATCTGTGTTTCTCAGAATCGATTGTGGAAATTCATGCGTTAACATGAGATATAGGACTGGCCTCAGTCACTCTGTCCCTGCACCAACTGATCTGTGTCCGGTGGTGGAGATTTACATGGAAGAGCATAATGTACACTTAGGAAATGAGGATTCTTCCCATGTGATTCTGGTCAGGTAGGCCTAAGTGTTCTGTGATGGCCATTTTTAAATGGAAATTAAAATGGACACACTTTAGATCGTTCTGCACAATCACATTGGTTAATTTTGTCTTTTGTTTTTTACCAAGAAATTGCCTGTCATCTATCTCATCTGCCATTACTCACAATATAATCAGCCATTAAAGGTAATAGCTATGTGAAATGACTTACAGGACAGTATTACAGCTGTGTGTGTGTGTGTGTATATACATATGTTTGTAAGACACATGCAGTATAATTTATTGATATCGGGGAGGAGGCCACGAAATGTCTCGCTATGAAGCGGGACACAGAACAGCGTACCAATAAATCAACATCATGCAGTTCTACATCTGACATGAAGGGGGCGACACAGAGCGTTGTGCCATCCTTGGCACCGCGTGCTGCTATAGGATCCCAAACGATCCCTTATCAAACTGACTTCAGAGTCGTGAAGACGTAAATGTGAATTTTATTTATAAAGCACATTTCACGAACCCTTCATGTTCACCAAAGTGCTGCATAATTCACAAAAAGAGATAAAACAACCCAAAAGGAAAACATTTACATTCCAGAAGAGCTGAGTGACTTGCATTATTAGCTGTACTCACTCAGGCCTGAAGGAAAAAAAAGAAGGACTGGGATAGATGGAGAAAATCAGTCCGATATTAGCCGGCAAGGAGTTCAGTTTTAAATAAAACCCAGTCACTTGTTAGTAGCTTAACAGTCTTTGAGACTATAAAGTTGCGAAGTGGAGGTAAAGCTAGCAGGGATCTGTGGAAATAAAATAAACAGTATTTCATAGTTTATATTGTGTGGTTCAGTTGCTCCGACATGGCCTTTAAACTCTGACTGAACGCAGTCGTTTTCTTAACCATTTCAGACAGCATGTTGAACGTTGTGGTTATGCGTAACGAAATGGCTAATATCAGCTCGACTTGTAGGATAGTTTCATGTGGATGTTATGTTTCGTTAATAATGTAATTAGCTGCCCCACAAATGCTACTAAATAAATGAGTATTAGTTTTTTTTTATTGGGAGATAAAATCTTACCATCACCCATGAACATGCGGTTCTGGTTTCACGAGCTGTAAGAAATGTGCTAGTCAGTGTGCTGTGATAGCGCACTGCGAGTGTCTCTAACAGGATGTCGGCGCACACTGACTGGCTGACAGCCTTAGGAGCCATGCTGTCCAGCTTGCCTCCGGGGTCCCGTAGACCCCCCTCAGTGTCTGTGAGCTGCTGATTAAATTAAACGTTGAATTAAAATGCCTTTAAAATACAGCCCGAATAGTTAAGAACTTATTTTAGCAAAACAAATAGAAATAGTATTTTAGGTTTTCTGCTAGGTACAGGAGGCTATTCCAAGTGTATGGCATGGAGACAATGGGAATAAATATGGCTTGTATTATTATTAGTATAGAATATGGTTGATTTTAAGAGCAATGAAAATTTTCTGCTTAATCGTTCAAATGCCGACCAGCAGTTGGGAGGCTTACAGAATCCCAGTAGTATTTTCCCTGTCCCTCTTCTGGCTACTTCAGCCTGGAGCCTGTCCCAGACAGCATGGGATACACTGGGGGCAATTTAGAATCACCGTCTTGCCTAAATGGGGGTATGTGTGCTCCACGCACACAGTGCCAGGGGCGGGAATCGAACCCGCAACCCTAGAGGTATGAAGTCACAATGCTGCCCTCATTGTGGTAATCAATATTTAAAGCGGATGCCAAATCCTACTCATTTTGTAAACAAGTCATCAGCACTCTAATTATTTTTTAACCTTATGCAATGAAGGCTTCTGTTAAGGGGCAGTTTAGCTTGGGGGAGACCTGCAAAGTCATCAGGGCAGAGATGCCTTCATTCAAACAAACATTTGGAGATGAAACAAAGTTTAAAAAGGAATTTTAACCCATCTTCCATTTAGCCGCTTATCCTAGTCGCGGCTACAGCCGCGCGCTGTGTGACGTTAATATCAACATCGCATGTTATGCACTTGCAGTTGTCACATCGCAAGGACTGCGATAGTCAGCTGGTTTGAGACTAGCTTGGATGGTGTCTTGTTTTTCATACGCGGCACAGTCCGGTAGTACTGCACGATATATCGTTTATAGCGCAGTAATCACATTGCAGGATGTGCAGTGTCAAGTAAAGACAATTAAATCAAATGCATCAGACTGTAACTTATCTGCAAGGTTCTCATTTTCCATAACTTATACAGAAGATAAGTCTGTCTATATAACATATATCATATAGGTTTTTGGATACGCGGAGTCTGTTGCTAGCGAGTTTCATGCTGGCTTCTGCATGCACAGCAAGTCACCTGTCACACTTAGGGTGATATAATTCGCTGAGCGTGGGAAGCTTGAGGTTTTGCTAATACATTTTTACTTTGTCATAGGAATGAAAACTTAGCAAGCTTTGCAATTTTAACAATCGTTCATGATTATCTAGTACGCGTTTAAAAAAAATAAGTCTTAACGTTTACTGCCGCTACTTTTGCATGAGCAAAAGCATAATTGGTCTGATCCTTGCTGTTGGACTCATCCTCGCTGTGGTGAGTTTGTGGGGAAAAAAAATTAAGTGAGAGTGAGAAGGAGAAAAGTGAGCAATAACTGGTTACAAAAAGGCCATTGCCTTCCAGTGTATGGTAATGTTTTGGATTCTGTATTTCACGATACCGCGCGGCCCTGAATGGACAAGCGGTTACCGAAAATATATGGATGGATGGATGGAAATTTGATGACATTGAGAAAAAGCAATTGATTCATCAGCACTGCTTTGTGCCCGTTGGCAAAACCTGCGGCACCCCCGCCAGCTTATTTGACAAACTGTAACTGTAGATAATATCAAGTTCTTTTTGCCTATAATTTATTTTGGGTAAATTGTCAACTAGTTCTTTGCTAATTCAACTAATTCTAATTGATATATATCGCAGTATTTACCATAAATCACATCACAATCACATCAAAATCACAGAAATTTTCCAGTATTGCACTGGGTACAAGACAGGGGGACACCCTAGACAGGATGTCAGTCTATTGCGCATATTCACACACACAGTCATACACCGTGGGAAATTTAGAGATGGCACTTAACCTAACTGTGTGTCTTTGGACTGTGGGAGGAAACCCACCTTCACAGGCTGGAGGTGTGAGAGATCAGTGTTGCCCGTGAATTTTAATATTTCAAAAATCCATTCTTGCATCTCTAATCTGAAATTTTTGTGTCATTTAATAAACTTTAATATGTCATGTGTTGTCAAAATAAGGGACAGTATGGTTTTCATAAAGTAATCCATTTGGTTTGCTGAGCGATACATAATCAAATATAGTCATACTATGCTTTTACCCCAAATGCTTCAAGCATATTAAATGACAACAAGTGGTAATGAGATGATCAATGGCTCTCACGGGCATAATTTGCATATTTTGAAGACCGTAGTGTTTTAAGTATAAAACTGGCGTAGTAGCTCCGTGAAAATAAATGGGAGAAGATCTGGGAATTGTGATATTGAATGAAAACCAAGGACGCGGCACACACTGCAGAAGACTTGGAGCGGGAAGGGCTCTCTTGTAATATATCAAAAAGCTTGCTCAATAAAGGAGCTTAGAGTCCCTCTAAAAGAGCAGGGAAATTTGTACTTGGTATTTTTCTATTGGGAACACTGAGGACAGTTTAGTGCACCCCCCACCCCGGTAATGGTCTCCTGGCAATTTACTGTGATCTCGTCGAGGGTCTAAGAAACAGTCACAATTCACTGCCATCAGACGCCTCCCGTCCTGCCGAGATCACAGTCAGACTTCTCCCCGTCCTCCAGACGTCTTCATGTTCGGGTCAGCACTCGTAAACCCGCCCGGACACCTCTCCCCGCGCGGCTCCTGCCTCGGGCCCGCGTCCCTTTGTGTCCGTTTGTGTCCCCGAGGCCGCGTCGTGGGTGGCCCACCAGCGCCAAGCGCTCCTCCTTTGATGTGCCTTCAGTCGCGCTGTAAGAATTAGGGAACGACGCCTGTGATGGGAATTCCTCAGGTCTGCAGGGCTGCGGGTCATTTTGCTCCACAGTCCCAGTCTGGAATTTTTTACCTCCAAAAATCTGAAGCCCTTCATTTAGGTTAAATATCATCAGTGCATTTGTTATTTGCGTATGAGGATTCATCTGACTTCTTTTGAGAACGTGTGCATGTCCTGGGGGAATTTTTCTATAATTGTAAAACAACATATATTTCTGAGAGCTATATATCGTCACTGTCCGATGGAAACTGCATATTCTAGATGGAATATGTCAGTTCTCGTCTGTGTACTGATAGCATTTGACATCTAAGTGACCAACAAAAAGATGTTTTATGAAGTAATTTGTTTCACTAGTATTTGTTTGCACTAGCTAACGTTTGTAGTTACCGTCATTTGTATGGATTACTTTATATTGCGAATTTTTAATAACGCATCTCATATCATTTATGATTGTGAATATAGAGGGAGATCAGTTTGTATCTTGTTGACACTGAGATTAATCTTACTGAAAACAATCCACTAAACAAGTCTGTTTAATACGTTTGTGGTGCTAAGGGTGTCTCATTCTATTGTTTTGGGTTCATTTAGCATTTATTGAGTGCATTTTTTCACACTGCTGAAATAACTGATTTTTCAAGATATACGTTTTTTATTTGACAGTGACGATATACATGCACACATACTCCTTGTATTTAAATTATATAATTATATTGTTTGTGTATATATAATATTTATATATATATATATCTGCCATTATTATGTAATATAATTTTAATATATTAATATATAAATATTATAATATATTAAATGCACATATATGTCTAATTGCTATGCACTAGACCAGTGGGACTGTAGTTTCACTGGCCTTGCACAGCTCGTGTGTATTTTGTAAGTCTGCTGTGAAACCAATCCGTTTGTCCGCAGTCATTTGAAAAAATCACAGTATTATCAAAAAAAAACTTTCAGCTTATTAGACTTTAATGTATGAAAAATAAACCTGTTTATTGGGATGGTGGGAGTGGGATTAAAAATGGCCAGTTGTGCAGTTATACCAAAGCTTTGAGTTACATGCAAGTATCACAGACTGAGGTTTTGTGTTTCTGTGGAGGTTGCCGCGCGACAAGCTCATGAGCCGCGCTAACAGGGGACGCCGTGAGCTGCCAGACACACGCTCATGTCCACTAGGTATTTCTGGGTTTTGGACTAACTTCATCCAGGTTTACAGGTTTATCTCAGAGGCGGGGTACCTGAAGCCAGTCAGTCATTAGTGATTCACAAGCTGCCTCTCTCAGCAATGTCTCTGTTAACCGGACCCCTACTCATTGTTGTCTTGAGTCATCAGGAAGTCTCACCCTGCCAGTAAACATGAGACGATAGATTGTCGTCAGATGCTGCATGCTTGTGTGATCGAAGACACCCTCTGCCTTATATTTCAGCTTTTTTCAGCTCCCGTTATATCAGGTAACTTGTTTTGTAAAAATGACCTATCGCAGTAATCCTGCATCAGAGGCCTCTGGGTAGACCAGCAGACGTGGTATTGAAAGCCGGGCCCGAACCCGGCTCCCGGCTCCCTGGCAGATTGTACGGTCACTGGTTTCTCAGAATTTCGGACTGCCTTTCTCTCTTCTGAGAATTAAGCCATTGTTATATCAAGAAAGGATATCAAGCCTTTCTTTTTGTTATAAAAATCACAGTGTAAATGTAGAATGCATGTGAGATTAAGCAGCAGCGTGCCTATAATTTCAGACCTTAGGTTAATTTTTAATATTGTATATAATTTGGTTGAGGATAAGAAAATTACATTAAATTCCTCACTGCTTTCCACTTCATTCCCGTTACGCTTTGCAGCTGTCTGGTGCGCTTTTAGTATTTTTACAGTTATAAGCAGATAGGAACCGCTCTCTGAGTCGGCAGCATTCGTCATTACCCTGTGTCCTTGATGGAAGCAGGTCCTGACAGTATCGTGGCTGTCTGGTAAACTGCACGCTTTTGCGAAGATAAACAGCAGCTCTTTTTGCTTTTCCTCATAATTATAAAACAATCCCTGAATATGGTGTTCCTACGGGGACACCTTGAGGAAAACTGCTGTAATGCATCTTGACTACCTTAGTAATCATATAATCAAGAAAATAAAAATTTAAATGAAGGTAATCTACTTATGTGTTTCATGTCAGCAGTGGGAAAGCCTTTCTAACACTAGAAGTAATAACTGACAGTGCTTTTTTCAATAACAGGGTAAATTGCAGGGGGTTGTGAGGCTGCTGTGTCCCTCCGCCTGGTTGTGTCCGCGTCTCTTACATGCCCTTTACGTCAGGTTTGTCTGAATGTTTCCCTGCTCCGAACAGGCTGTGGAAAAGCCTTTTTCATTGTGAATGTCTGTGGTATCAAAGTCGGAATGGAAACATGGCAGGCAAACGAGCTTGTTAAACGTGCTGGCTGACCTGGAGATGAATCTGCTTCACTGTTGAAAGAGCGTGATGTGAGGTGGAGCGTGGCCTTCTGCTCCTCAGCCGTGTGTGTCTTCTCGCCCGTCTCCAGGCATGCCACGTGGAGGGAGCCCATCAACCCGTACTACATCAACACCGGCTACGCCCGGGCCCCCGCCACCAGTGCCAACGACAGCGAGCAGCAGAGCATGTCCAGCGACGCCGACACCATCTCGCTGACCGACAGCAGTGTGTGCGTATCTCTCCAGGGCAAAACCCACTGCGGGGCCATTTCTCCCGTTCGGGTGCGGTACCTCAAAAGGAGCCTTACAGCTAATAGTAATAGTAATGTTTATTAAATACATAAATCAGTCATAGATTTAGAAAATCTAATTTCCCCTCATAATGTTTTAGAAATAGCTAAAAAAAAAAAAAAAAAGGCCTATAATAGAAACATAAAATCGTTATGCAAACATTGAATACTTTAGTGATGAAAATGACTGGAACTGGATCTAACGGCTCACAGGGGTACAGAGGGTTTATCTGCAAAATAATCACAATAATTGGGAAATATTTGGATCAGATTCAGACTGAAAGATCACACCAATATCATTTCACTTGTGTGGATTAGGTATGGTGCCACTGAGTTTGCCAGACCTGATGTCAGTGATCTGCATTGTAAACATTATACAAGGTGACGCCACATCCTTCCTCTTTGTCGGTGAATTTACTGCTTTGAATTTACCCCCTGTATGAAATGTGATGTGTAAATAAAGTTGCCTTGCCTTCAATGCAATTCATACAACACTTAATATTCGAGCTTGGCATGTATCTTGCCAGTTGTGCATTTAAGAAGCCTAATGTGACAGTTTCTACCTCTTGTGACTAGCAGGTTTTCACTGTTAATGTAAAGGGGAGTGAAGTGGAGTGGATTTTGGGCAATTTGCATACAACGATCAAAAGTACGGCGTTTACGTACAACTTGGTTTCCTTTGTTTGTACCAAAGAGCCTTTGAAAAGGATAATATTATTCAAGCACGTTAATACATGTATACTTACAGCTATCTATCTGTAAAACTACTAAGTATGAAACTAAAATGTCTTTATTAGACTCGTCCTGAGGTTTCTTTTTCATATAAAATCAACATAAATTGAAGAAGTTCATGCACACATGCTTTGAGGATGCCGAATCTAAATATTGAATTATGTACATGTCGGCAAAAACGTCTTTTATGTCTGAAAATACGAAATGTAAAAAAGGTTTTGACATTGATTCGTTATCTAGCCTTGGCTAATTAGAATATTTATAAGAGATCGCCGATCAATAAAATTCTGAGGAATGGAGGGGGGGGGTCGATACATCTCAACACATTCAGGACCTGATGATGCATTACCTATTTTTTTTATCGATTGTTTAGATACGGTGAAGAATGCTGGTTGAGCTAATGACACGCTGCTGAATTTTATCATAATTTACTGTGGAGCATTATGGGAAAATGTCAATAGAAGCCTTATGCTTGAAGATGTACACTCAGGCCTTCCAAGATAACTATTGATCTCTGCTCCGCATTGATTTTTTTCCCACTTTTCAGTAAGAAATTTTCTGTAGGCTGTAAATCTTCTTTGAAAAGTTTTGCGGCATAAAGTGTAGTGTTCGTGTGTGTGTGTGTGTGTGTGTGTGTTTGTTTTGATAGTTCGTTTTATTTTCCCTGCAGTTTCTTCCTGACCATAGGACTTTATTTGGCAGCTACTCGTCCCTGTAGTGGCACACCTCAACAGTGTTTCCTTTGAACGTGTGAAGTCAGGATGAGCTTCCAGGGACCGTTTGGTGGGGCTGGGGAGGGGGGCTAGTTCAGAGATGGCACCCGGGGATTGAGCTGGAGTGACATCAAAGGCTCTGTGGTGGGACGAGAACGTGTTTGAGGCAGGATAGATTAGAGCCCATTATCAGCCGTTTACCACAGACCGGTCGACAGTGAAGTCCAAGCCATCGAGACTTACCCCCTCCGAACACAACAGAACAGAACAGGACCCCGCAGAGAAATGCGCCCCACTAGATGCAGTGTTATCGCCAAACGCAGTGGCGCCCTCTGCAGCCCGTAGAGATTATCCACAGGACCCGCTAATAAGCTTTCGTGTGTGTGGGGTTTTATCAAATGGGTATTTCCGGTGTGCTGCATGATACCGAACAGCACACCTGTAAATCTCTGACAGCCAGCAGGTGGTGCTACGCACGCTCCCTGCGGCCCCAACGGCTATCGGACCGGAGCGTGACGTGACTGAGCCTGTCTCTCTGTCTGCCCTCCCAGGGATGGGATTTCACCCTACAGGTACCGCAAGCCGAACCGACGGGAGATGCAGGAGAGCGCCAAAACCAACGGCCGCGTGCCGCTACCTCACATCCCTGTAAGTGTCAGTATGGTACCTACCTGGAACTAGTGGGGTCTTAGTGTCCAGGTGTATTTGTGGGAGGAGACACAGGTAGGCACACGCTCCCTCTCCCAGAATGCTCATGTCTGATTGGAGCTTTGAGCTGTCAGTTGAGGGAGAGGTGGCCGTGTCATATTCTGTATTTTGTGTTTGTGTGTGTTTTTTTTCCCCTCTGGTTTAACCATGAGTGCAGAAATTGGAGGCTTTAGTTTATCCCGGTGTCTTGTGAGAGTTTGCTTTTCTGTTTGCAGACAAACTTTGGTAACTTTTTCCTTCTGGAAAATCGGGAAAAAAGAAAACTTTTGTTAAATAGTTTAAAAGGCATTTCACACTGGCTCCAGTGTAAAAGCTGGATATTGACTCAAATAATTGTTTGAAAATGATAAAAGACATTCCTTGGCTGTTATCCTCTACTCAATCCACATTTTCAGATCAGTCTTCTGAGAATTATGTACTCTAGCCATCTGTGTGTGTTTGGTATTTTTATAAAATATATAATTATGGCTGAGTGTAGCTTAGTAAGCAGTGGAAACATGCCACAGAGACACACCTTGACATGGTGCGTGGAATAGGTGTGGATCAGACCAAACCAGGTCATTCTTACTGACCTATTAGGACGCTCTGCTTCAGATTCCCTTATTGCGTAGCTTGATAACACTCTGATCTGAAAAGATGATGTTGATCATGCCTGTCAGGTTTACATTAAGCAGGCAGGAGCATGCGATTGGCTCGGGGTGGTTCGAGTTTAAGACCTGGGGCCCAGGAGGTATGCTAACCCACATGTTAGCATTATGCTAGTCTGATGTGCTGGACTTTCTGTAAGTAATAAGGTTAGCATCAGAGGGAGGGGCTTAAGGGTTTCTGCGTTTCCACTCAAGAGTGCCCCTTGTCTCCCCCACCCCCCCGTAGCGCACGCAGAGAATGCCGAAGGACATCCATGTCGACCCGGATAAATTTGCAGCGGAGCTGATCAGCCGGCTGGAGTGTGTGCTGAGGGAGAGGGAGGCGCAGGAGAAGCTGGAGGAGCGTCTCCGGAGGGTGCGGCAGGTACACACTTACGCCGCCGCACCTCCACACCCCCACACCTCCTGCAGTCCACGGATAAAAAGAAACACCCGAAGCATGCAGAACTAAAAACCTTAAGAAATGCCACTGTGTCAATTACATTTATGAATGCTGTTGTGATTTAGTGCAGTTTGTGTGGTTGCATGTTCGGCTCCCTGCCTCTCCGCCCGCGTACGCAGCAGCCCCTACCCCCGCCCTGCCCCCGCCTGTGTTGGGACCCCCGCAGGTGGAGCTGTTCGCCGGCTGGCCATGCGGTAATGGGCTTGTTTGAAGTCTGCCGAGGCGTGAAGGGAAAGCCAGCCGGCTCCTCAAATAGATATCACGCTACAGAAAGCTGCCCGTTAAGTCCCCGGGCAGGTCGATTACGCCACCGGGCCCCTGGGGGCCCGTAACCGGCAGCCTGCTTCCCCTCCGTTGCCTTAATCAACCAGACCTTCATTACCTGTTACTGTTCCTTTAATATCTCGGATGTTTTCCCCCCTTTATAGGATTTAACAGTTAGCTGTAGTTTCCTTTGTTTTGTACTGCAGTGTGGGTGAGGGTATAGCCCTGCCCTCTTCGTTTAAGAGGCATATGCAGGCTGACTGCTCTGGGAGGTACCCGGCTGTCCTGAGAAGCTCATTACCTTCTGGCTAAGTGGAGTTGTGGCTTTTTGGGTCTGATCACATCCCTTATGCAACACTGGCTGCCGTGGCACAGAACGGCCTGCGTGGGAGGGGCGGTCTGGTCCTGGCCGGCTGGCCCCTTTGAGACCCGGACACAGACTGGGGGTGTGGGGGCAGCAGAGCAGATCTCCCGTTGGCTTCAATGCGCCTGTAACCTGTAACGGGAGCGAGTCCGTAATCCATCCCGATCGCGGGGTAAACACAGCTACCTCCGTTTGGGCTCTGCTTCTGATGAAATGGAGCAGGATGGGTAATGATGTGCTCACACAGTGAGAAGGGTGCTGACCGCGCCTCCACAGCCCCTGGCGCTGCAGCACACACATCAGTCACCCCGCTTCACTCAGGCTTTTCAAATGACAAGCAGACACTGGCTAGACCCTGGCTGTAGCTCCGGAACTGGACTCTTAATCCAGGGCCTTCCAGGGCTCACATACATTACTACCTGAAAACAGCCCCAAAATGGACCTCATTTTTCTTTCTCTCCAGGACAGGAGTAATGATATGCTAGTGCATGTTAATTGTATGTGGAACAGTGACCTCTAGTGGTAGGACTTTCCCGCACTACAGCTCAGTGTCTCATGCCTCCATGGTTGGGGGTTTGAATTATACCTTCTCTCTCTCTCTCTCTCTCTCTCTCTCTCTCTCTCTCTCTCTCTCTCTCTCTCTCTGTGGAGTTTGGGTGTTTCTCCCTGTGTGAGGAATCTGCAGGAAATTCATGCAGTTTGGTGAATTGGTGACTTTAAATTGCCCATAGAGTGTGTGCATACACGTCTTGGTGAGATAGCGCCCCATCCAGGGCGTCCCCTGCATGACAGTTGGATGATTAAATAGATTGATGTATTAATTTATTATTATATGTTGATTGAAGGAGGAGGAAGGTGATGAGGCTGACATCTCCACAGCGCCCTCTCTGGTCAGCCACAAGATAGCAGCAGGTTCCCAGCACTATGGCACCCGGTACTGCGAGACCACGTACAACGTGGTCCAGCTACGAGATGCCCACGAGGAGGATCCCGAGTCCATCCTGGACGAGCACGTGCAGCGTGTAATGAAGACGCCAAGCTGCCAGTCACCGGGCAACGGGCGCTACTCACCCAAGACGCGCTCGCCGGATGGGCTACCGGGGCCCGGGAAACACCCGACCAAGTGCGGGCCGAAGTCAGAGCCGGCGGGGGTCTTCCACCACAAGCACGCATATCATGGCCACCACGGGGGCGGCGTGAAACCCAAAGAGCACGGCGACCCCGAGGCCCCGCAGAGGAGCACCCTTGCCTGGAACCCGGAGCCACATCACTACGCAGGCAGGGCGCGTTTCCCTGACAGCTCGGGGCCGGTCCCAGGGCCCCTGGATCCTCTTGGACACAGGTGAGTCCCACATCCCCTGCTCAATTTCCACCCTGACGCCCTCCAGTGGGCTTTTTGGGTCGACTCATGACGCGTACGTCCCTACAGTGGCAAGGGTGGTGTGCCGACGAAGAGGGCGTCAAAGAAGGCAGAACCAGGGGTGGGCTTGGAGGCCCTGATGACCACAGATGACCTGGAGAGGAACCAGAAGATCATCCAGTGGATGATGGAGGGGGAGAAAGAGGCAGGCCGCCAGAAGAGGTCCCCCTATGGGTGCGTCAGTCACCCCCTCCCCCCGTCCATTGTGGCGTCAAGCTTTAAGTTCAGATTCTGTGTTGCATGGTATTCATGTTACTTTCTGAGGGCTTGAATGACTCGCATTAGAGTATTAAATTACGTCAGAAGTGATGCAGTTCCAGCAGGTCGGTTTTTTTTTTAATTTCCTGCTTCCCTCTGCCTTCCTGGTTTGGAATTCAGGAGTATCGCCGGGGCCAAGAAAGGTCAGGGCCACGATGCGTCCCGGGTGGGATCAGTGGAGCGCCCTGGCGCTGTCTACCCCTGGGTCAGCACACAGCTCTGGAATGGCGCCCAGCCGTCTCACCCCTTCATCCAGGACCCAACCATGCCCCCCAACCCGGCCCCCAATCCCCTTACCCAGCTGGAGGAGGCTCGCCGGCGGCTTGAGGAGGAGAGGAAGAAGCCGGGCGCCGGGCAGATGAAGCCGAGGTGAGGTCACGGGGCTCGCACCCGCTGCAAGGGGCGCCCCCTGCTGGACAGGGAGTCTCATAACCGTCCTGGGTTGAAACTCAGGATCCCCATAGTCGCCTACTCTGCTGTAGCAGGAATCCGGTGGGGACGTCAGCTGTGGCATTTTGTCCAATTATTCAAAAGGCTACTTCATGAGACAGGAGACTCGACAGATGGCAGTAGGAAGGCTGATTTATGAGATCCCGTCGTGTTCGCCCTGCTTGTAATCCCACGCTCAAATGCTTTTGGTCACAATGAAGGGAGGACCTGGCGTCAGATTACACACATTTATGCATCATATTTCCATTCTTATTTGCTAGACACCTTAAGAGAAAATGACACTTTCAGATACAGATGAGCTACATGGAAAATACCGACGGGCAGAATGAGAACTGAGTACGCGGATGGTGGGATTTTGCATAGCTTGTATTTTGTGACACTGGTAGGTTTTTACAACCAGCTGCATTAATAACATTCATAAGAGTGCTGTTGTGATTTAGTATGTACACCCCTCTGTCTCTCGCATGCTTACCCAGCAGCCCCTGCTCCCCCCTGCCCCCGCCTACGTCGGGGTAGTCCAGCCGTCATGGTGATCAGTCCTGAGTGAGAGTCGGGCTTTTAGAAGCCTGCTGTGGATTTGGCGGGGTGGGGCTGGGTACTCCCAGGGCGAGCCTTAATGCCATAACGACTTGTCATCCCTGATGAAAGCGAAGCAGGCCGGACACTCTGGGAGGCTCTAACTCTGACATTGACCCCCCGCAGCGGTGTGATCACGGCGGGGTGGGGAGAAGTGTGTCGCCCGCCATCAGGACAGCCCCCCCCAGCCGCCCTCGACCTTTTTAACATGCTTTTACAGCACTCTCTCTCGCCAGCATTAAAGGCAATGGTGTCTGACAGCAGCTGGTGAAATACGACAGGGCTCCTGACTGATGCTGTTGGCATTTTCTTTGAAGGGATTTACAAAGGATTTACAGCTGAGCACGTGTTGGCTTTACAGAGCAAGGTCACGGGCGGAGATTTAAGGAAGAACGAACGCAAGGCTGCCTGGCAGGGCGGCGCGACGAGCTCATGCGGGACTGACGCGTCTTTCGGCCGTTTGTCTTCCAGGCACAAGGCGGCGAAGAAGCCAGCGTGCGAAAACATCACGGTGGCTTATTACTTCTGCGGGGAGCCCATCCCGTACAGGACGTCGGTCAAGGGTCGGGTCGTCACCCTCGGCCAGTTCAAGGAGCTGCTCACTAAGAAGGGGCTGTACAGGTACACCAGGGAATGGTGGATTTTCATTGGGATTCAATGTATATACACTGTTTGGCTAAAAGGTATGTGGACTCCCCTTTTAAATTAAAGGGAATGGCTTGCTGAGTCACACCCTTTACTGACACTGGTGCATAATTAAGCACACAGTCACGCATTCTCCTGCAACAATTATTAGCATCAGATTTGATTGGTTATGTAGAAGAGGCTAGCGGTTTTAAACTTGGCACCGTCACAGGATGCTGTAATTCCTGCAAGACAGTTTGCCAAATTTGTGCCCTCAGTGGACCTGCCCAGGTCGACTGTAAATGAAGTGATTGTAATGTGGAAACATCTGGAAACAAGTTCAGCTGCGATGTGGCAGGCACACAGACAGGGACCCAACATCAATACCCAACCTGAATGGCAGTGAATCCCACCAGCAATGTTACAACATCTGATGGAAGACTTTCTCAGAAGAGTTGAGGCTATTATAGCAACAATGGGTGAACCATATTTTTATTAATGCCTTTGGTTTTGGAAAGACCTGTTGCTATGTCCGCATCGTTTTGGCCACAGTGTATCTGGTAGACTGTAGCGAAATGAAAGGTTTGTATCAATTAAAGCCATATCGGTCTAATCGAGAGTGGCGTTTCACAGGTATTATTTTAAGAAAGTGAGCGACGAGTTTGACTGCGGCGTCGTATTCGAGGAGGTACGCGACGACGACGCCGTCCTGCCCATCTTCGAGGAGAAGATCATCGGGAAGGTGGAGAAGATCGACTGAGCTGCAACGATGAGAGGCTTCGAAGGCTAAGGGAGGCAGGAGCCGGAAACAGCTCAGAGGGACACGGAGAGGCGGGCATGTGGAGGGAGAGCGGGGACGTCACTCATTCAAACTGCCGGCGCGTCTTCCACATGAAGCCAAGGAGCAAGAGGTGGCTTTTGCAACGCCCGGAAAACATCATCTCCCCGCCCCCCTGGTGTCCCTCCTGGCCAATGAGTGCTGAGAACACAAACGGTGCTTTGACACATGGAAACTGCACAGTGGTGCAGGGTGGAAGAGTGGAAGTTAAACTAGGATGCCGGAAACTTCCAACTGTGATGTAGCATTGTAAAGGTGTATTAGACAAAATGTACTATGAATCTGTACAAAAGCTGCATATTTTTGATATTGTGTCATAGAAGGGAAATAGCCTTTTTAATGTAATTATTATAATGTAATTTTGATATGCACAGGTACTAAATTTACCAGATATGTATAGTCAGTCTAAAACAAAAGTTATTCTGTATTTATAAAATTATTTTATAAGAAAAAAATTGCTTTAAACTCCAGGCATTTAACGGACGAGATACTGTTCCATTTCTTGATAACTGTTCTTGGCTGGGTCGCTTTTCTCGGGCATTCAGACCCCTCGTGATGTACCTGTTTGTTGTTTCCCATTGTCGTTGTGCTTAACATGAGGAATCGAGTCGGAGTCGCCGGCTGCTCACTGCGGATAACGGTGACATGCTTCACCTGGAGTGGACTTCAGTCGTGAAGATAGTTCCGCCTGTCAGATCGAGTGAAGCTAGACTATATGTCAGACCTCTCCGGAGGCAGCGGCTGACAGACCCGCTACCTCGGGATCGGGATTATATCTGTTTACACGGCAGTCTTCTCGGTGTGCGTCTCTCTCAAACGGACGGAAAGCGTCAGCAAATGTCATGAAACCATGGACGACACAAACCTGTTCAGCTGAAACCAGTACAGGCAAAAGAAAACTAAACTGTCAAATATGTTGTTTGCAGATGTATGGATTGGAGAAAATTAATCCCATTTTAAAATACTCCATGACAATTAAGGGTGTCCTTAAAATGGTTTTTAACGGGTAATCTACAGAAGTTTGGTGGGTAAACATGTCCTTTAGTATGATAGCAACTGAAGCCAAATCTAGGTTTTTTCCGCATGTAATAGCCTATAACAAGTTTCCATAGGGTGGTCTGCCTACAATTCCCAGTATGCATTTCACCATCGGCACTTGCTCCCTTCTGGCAGCGCAGATCCATGGGAAGCAGATCCCAGAGATTGGGGTAGAGATCCTATTATGTTTGATTTGGGAAAGCCGAAGCACGATAAGGTGGCTGAAATTCACCTTCGGATGATTTCGTAGGATTATTGTCTTTGGGTGAAATTGCCATTTACTTCTGCTTAAAATGATAGGTATCTTTCTGTGGTGGAGCACTGAGAAAAAGAGATTTCTGATTGTATCATGTACAAGTTTCAGGTTTACATTATACTTTGGCAGACTTAAGGAAGAACTTGACGTACATCATTCTCAACATGTGGCTGAATCCAGGTGCCTGGTAGTATTTTAGTCCTTAAAATTTGTACCTTTAATATAAATCTCTACTTTTTGCTGGATTGTGGAAATGCCAAAGAGCATGATATACAATAGAGATTAAATATTTGTATTCTTTTTTTTTTTATTTTAAATGTATTTTACTACTTCATACAGTAGTGGCTTCGCATTTGTGTGTGTGTGTGTGTGTGTGTGTGTGTGTTTTGTCTCCCATTTTCAAGGTTATGAAGTTGTGCAAAATGTAATGTGTATTTAATTCTGGAAAACATGAACACGTTTTCCTGAATTACGAAGGGGAAAAATAGGCCTAATGGAAATGCTTAAATCTCTTTTAAAAGTGTTCAACTGCTGGATGTACCTACGTGCTATATTCTCACCAACAGCGTCCCAAATGTTATTTTTGTATTTATTCTCACGCTCATATGCAGTACTTCGGGATCTTAAATAGTATTAGGACGTGAACGGAAGCCGATGTGTCCGTCCCGAAATTGCATTTGCTGTGTTTACCAAGATTCTCTCGGAAATAAAATGGTAAAGCATTTACTGTGGAACTCCCCTCTCCTCCCACAAAATGAAATCTCCTAGTTTTAATAAGTTAGTGTATTATATAAATGTCTATCACAGAGTGCCTTTTCGATTTCGATGCATTCTCTTGTCTGTTTTCGATTTCCCAATGTCGAAGGTTTACTTCCATCCAGGGACTAGTGTTGTCGTTTGGCATTACATTATGGTGACTCAGCGTTAGTATGACTCTGTAAATATGTATATTTTCATACATGTCCTCGGCCAGCTGAACATCAGAATGTTTAATGCCCTGACCGTATTCCAACGTGCTGATTTGTACAGTTGTCTTTTAAAAGGTACTTGGACAATAAAGGCGATAAAATAAAAGACATTTTGCATGTGATTTCTTGCTGGGATATCGTAATTAAGAGCTAATGAGGTTTATGCTTTGTAAAATCAGATTTATTACAATACATTGTGCATACATTATGTTATATATGACACAAGAGACCACCGGCAATATCAGCTGCGCTCCACTTAATTCAATTTAGTGCCGTCATAGGGGTTCATTTATTAAAATATTTATTGTATTAAAAATCGAGTGAAAGAGCAGAAAATGCCTGGTGAAATGACACGACACTAGTGGTGCACCGAGCATGTGTGCAACAAATGTCGTGCTTCGTATTACATCATCGGCAGAGGTGGGCTGGGCTGATCATTGGCATTGACTGTAAACATCGGCTTTACATGAACTGTTGCAAAGATAAAAGAAAAAAGAAGCATGCAGTAAAGATTATTATTTTATTGTGAAATTCAACATGAAAGTTCTCTTCGTTTTACAGTATATTGTGTTTATCATCCTAAATTATAAATATAAATATGCGACTGTCGCTTGCAAAACACTGATATGTTAGAGGGCCAGGCTAATGTTTCATAACCAAGGCCGGGTCGGAATGTGGTCGTAACTGGGCACGTATGAGGCCCTGCTACAGGTTTCGTGGCAGTTCCCTGAATTGTCCCACACTGACACTGGGGGCAGTAATACACACAGGATAACGGAAATATGGTAGGAAATTACAAGAAAGCGACAAAGGAGGTGATGTTGATGATACCAATTATTATATTACTTGTGATACTTTATTTGCCATTAAACAAGCACAAGTATAGCTAGGTTGGAAATCTTTAGTTTTTACATATACCGTCTTGGTCTTCTCTGAGACATACACAGGTGAGAGCGAAGTTTGGGTAATTACCCTCCACAGCCTATGGGGGCAGCAACGCCCGCGTATGACCAGAAATATGGCCGGAAATTAAAAACAAGCAGAACAAGGAGGTCAAAGGTTCACCGGGAAAACGTCACGGATTACGGGATAATATGCGCTAGTGTAATGTAGTCCTTTCGTGGGATGTGCAGTGTACACATCGCGTTTTGGGGATGGATAAATATTAAACAGTTAA
Organism: Mormyrops boulengeri; assembly: GCA_026781065.1. Taxonomy (NCBI): domain Eukaryota; kingdom Metazoa; phylum Chordata; class Actinopteri; order Osteoglossiformes; family Mormyridae; genus Mormyrops; species Mormyrops boulengeri. The sequence goes on along the minus strand of JAODLD010000101.1, from coordinate 24,621,746 downwards.
CCGGCTAACGCCCTGATAGAATATTTTATGCACTTAGACTGAGATAGTTCTGAGGCTAGCTAGCCATCAAATCATGGACGCCCTGGAAATGCTTATCGATGAAGTTGCTTTAGAAGGTCTGGATGGAATAACAATTTCTTCATTGTGGATCCGCTTAATGAACAGAATCCCCAAGTTTCCACTCAGTCTAGATCCTGCCACTAAGGAGTTTGTTTGGAGAGCATTGGTTTGTGATGAGGACATTGAATTGTACGAGCTACCTCAAAAAAGGCCACAGATCGTGTTATTTGACAGGTAATGCCTATCATGTCGGTTAGCCACGGTTATTCGGATAAAACTGCATATTGCTTTTTTTTTTTCTTTATCCGTGCAATATTTTGCCAACGAATTGATAAACGCAGCGTTTATTGTGCCGGACATGATAACTAAAAGCCTGATTTCTTTGTAGATTTGCAGAAATTGACCCAGAAACAGGGATCCAGGAGATCCGGAGGTTCACAGCGACCGCAGACGCGAGGGAAGATGTGTACCCGGTCAGCGTGATCCAAGAAGACAAGCAAGGCATCCAAGGGTCGTGTCTGTATTTTAATGAAAGAAAAAATATTACGGATCTCATCAGAACACAGGACTTTAAGCCATGTTGTACGCTTGAGGACGCGTTTCAAAGGTAAAGATACTGGTGCAGATAGGATGGCATGGTTTACGATGTGTTTAATTAAGAACATAAGAAATTTACAAACGAGAGGAGGCCATTCGGCCCATCAAGCTCGTTTGGGGAGAACCTAACT
>JAODLD010000101.1:24606242-24617844 GCA_026781065.1 Mormyrops boulengeri | reverse complement strand
CCCCGCGCCCCCCCCCCGCCCCGCGGCGCGCCGCCCCGGCCGGCCCCCCCCCCCCCCCCCCCCCCCCGCCCGGGAGGGCGGTCCAGGCATGTGCTGGAGATGGAGCGTGACGCTCTGTCTCTCTCCCTCCTCCCTCGGCAGTGTGTGAGTGAACGCACCTTTAAGCGCGTGTACCAGTACATGATGGCAGCCAAGCTGGCCCAGAGCGTGTGTGTCCCACTGCAGACCCTGAACCCCGATGCCACACAGTGCAAGACCAAGAAAGGTATGGCCCAGACCTGCCCTGCACCTCACTGAGGTGGCTGCCTTCAGAGCTGGGCGTGGACAGAAATGCACTCTGCATTTAACCCGTAGGGACAGACATCATGGTGCGCTGCTTGAAACTGCTTAAGAGCTACGGCAAGAAGGATGAGGAAGACGACGAGGAGAACGATGAAGAGGACGGTGGCAGGAAACTGCAGTCAGAGAGCCGCATTTTAGAGCGTGACACTCTGACACAGGCTTATGAAATAAGTATGTTGGAACTACACACTACACTCACAGATTACATGTGCTTAGCAGAAAGGAATTGATTATTAATAAGTAGGGAGTGAATACTACCCATTAAAAAGGGGGATTTTCAAAACATTTCAAAACTAATCTAGGAATCAAACCATTTGGCTCATGGGAGTTTTACTTACGCAAAAATATTCTGAGGGCAGAATGAAAAATGATTGGTTCAGAGAGATAACTAATCAGGGGTCCAAGCAACTAGATCACGGGTGTCAAACCCCAGTCCTAGAGGGCCGGAGCCCTACATATTTTTGGGTTTCCCCTCATTTAACACACCTGATTCAACTCCTTGTGCTAATTACCACACAGCTCTTGAGCGGAATCATTTGTGGTGGAACAGGGAAAGAACTAAGCTACACAGGGCTCTGGCCCCCCAGGACGGCAGTTTGACACCCCTGAACTAGAGGATGCACACCAACCAATCAGATGTCTAGTTTCTTGGGCCTTCCTCTTCAATCTGATTGTTTTTTTGAACAAATCATTTTTCGTTCTGCCCTCAGAACACTTTTGTGTAAGTAAAACACTCACTAGCAGCTATTCGAATTTCATGAATTTTTTACCGGAGGCTTGTGATTGGCTGCTTTTCAGTTATATCCAGCGGGACGAAGGGAATCTCACAGACTGCTCTCAGGGGACGCATGAATGTCGGGAAGCTAGAGGCACGTATGATGTGTCGTCTTCTGGAACGGAATGGCATGATCAAGGTATGGCTTCGCTTTAACCCTCTTCTCCTTTAGCACCCTAGGCCTGATTTGGGGGTGCCTTCAAGTAAGGCCTCGTCCCGGCTTCAAATTCAGAACTGGATCCGCTCCTGATGGCATTTGCTTTCATCCTTGTTATTGTTGAGCCAGGAAAATTGTGAGAGGGAAAAAAAACCATAAGAGTTTTTCCTGTTAATTTTAAAAGATTGTGCCTTATAAACAAGGTAAATGTTTGTATGGCTTGACGATCTTTTCTGACAGTATCAAGTTATTTAACTTATTTTTAGTGATGTATGGGGTGGAGAGGGTTGATATTTTGACTTTGAGGTTTTAATACTGTTACGTGTATGGTCGTTGTCCCCAGGGCTTCATGGAAGATGAGGGGCGGCAGAGGATCACGAAATACATCAGCAAGATATACGTGGAGCAAAGCGACCTGAACCAACAATTCGCCAAGGAAAAGGCGCGCAGCGAGCAGCTGCGAACGGGAACGAGGGAGAAGCTGTGCCAGCAGAGCGAGGCCTCGCCGACCACCTGCCCTGACGCCCAGCCTCAGCCGACTGGTGGAGACAAATGGCGGACGCCCAACTCCACAAAAGATAGGGCCTCAAAGAGAGACCCCAGCCGAAGTGAAGCACGGAAGCAGATCGAGCTGGATTGCAGGGTCAAGCACTCAACACCCATCAAGGGTGAGCGAGATGGGCTGGGGAGGGAGGTAGAGGGAGCCGTGAAACCGGCTGCCATTTTGACGCTGAGCATCACATTCCTGCAGAAACTCCCTCACTGAAAGCGACCCAGAAGGTGACAGAGGTAGCAGAGGTGATGGACACGACCGGGAGAGAAGACTGGAGTGGGATGGGGGAGGAGGTTGATATCAGTCAGGACATCTCTTACGAGCGAATAGAAAACACGGACAACGAGGCCTCCGTTACCATCGTGGAGGAAATGATCGGTCCCGAGGTTTTAAAAAACCCTTTAATGTTTCACTTTATGCTTTGTTGACCTTTATATCCGTGTTGTTTTCCGCCTGGGGTGTGAAATCCATGTTTTTGTTCCAGCAGGAGCCGCCGGTCAAGAAAAAGACGCGGCCAGCACGTATGGAAAAGCCCCACCAGACTTACAGGCTGCTCAAGCGGAAGAACCTGATCATTGAGGCGGTTCGCAGCCTCAAGATCATAGAGAGTTTATTCACGTAAGGCATCATTTGGTCTGCTTTATTGCTTGGATGCCTATATTAGTAAGAGGATGATGGTTATTCAGGCTGGTCTGATTTGTTGTTCCAAATAGTACGATTCACACAATTTTTATGCAGCCTTGTTCTAGCCTCTTATCCTGGACAGGGTGGACTCTTTGACTGGAATCTGCTTTTGCCAGGCTGCAGAAGATGATTATGGACGAAGAGAAACAGGACGGGGTGTCCACCAGATGCTGCAAGAAGTCGATCATGAGGTTGCTGAGGAGCCTGTCCAAAGAGGGGATGCTGAAGCTCTTCCGCACGACCATCATTCAGGACGGCATCAGCAGGAAGGTGCGAACATGCCAGTAGCAGCTTGTGTGCCTGTGCTCTCTCTTTTCTGGGGCAGTGTGTAGTTTAGTGGGTTTGGGATCTGTGTCCAGAAGGTTGTAGGTTTGAATCCCATGGCTGGTAGACAGGGACGTTATGCGAAACCAAATTTGCAACGCCACCACTAGTAAGATAATGGTATTGCCTTTGGGTCCATAAACATGGCCCTTAATGCCAAACACTGCTCCAGCTGTGCTAGATGCTGGCTGATCATGCTCTCTGGCCCCATGCTCCTCACTCGCACGTTGCTTTGGGCAGAAGCTTTTTCGGAATAAATGTCCAATGTGATATTCCAGGTGGAGTTTGTGGTCCATCCCTCTATCACGCCAGATGATCCTCTGGTCAAAAGCGCCATCGAGCAGATCCGCTTCCGCATATCAAGCTCATACTCCTTAAACCGGTGAGTGGATACGTCCCAGGATCACTGTTGGCAGGGACCTCACCCTGACCCAAACCCCGATTCCACTGTCTGACTGCAGTAAAGTAGCTAACAGCGGCCCAGAAACTGCAAAGGAGAACGAGACCCAAGAGGGAGAGAAAAGCGGAAAGGCCGAGAAGGAGCAGCCGACCGAGTCTCCGAAAAACCAGAGGAGTAAAACAGATGAGAAGATGGGGGTCAGGGAGCAGAAGAAGTTCAAGCCTTTGATCGGTAGGCGTGATTGATTTTCTCATCTCCTCTGATCTGGGTGGGTAAAAAACACACGGTCGGGTCTTTAATATGACAGAGGGGTAATGATGGGAAGAGCTGGTGAGATGGTTCCTCTACAGTCCCAGGTCTGGGCCGCTCCCTGGGCTTCCAGCCCAAGATGCCACGCCTTCGGCTGGTGCACCAATTCCTATGGTACCTCATCTATGGGCACCCGTTGAGGAGGGGCCCCGAGGAGAGCCAAAGCATGGAGGAAGAAGGGGCGGAGCCTGGGGCCAGTCCAGACACCAATGGGAAGGCGGCACTCGACAGGATGCCGAAGAAGGAGGTGTTGGTGGATACGGCCCCTGCAAGTGGCACAGGGGCCGACAGTGCCCCTGTGGGCGGCGCGGAGGCTGACGATGTGGCCCCTGTGGGCGGCACGGGCGTAGAGGTCGATGAAGAGCAAGCGGGAACAGAGATGGGTAACTATTATTGCCGAGTTAGCCGGCCACCATTTGTGTACCATTTTTACCAATGTCCTAATGGACATAAGGCTCCTCTCACATGTTTGTCTCAGTGGTTTACATGGATGAAACGTCCTGGCGGAGGTTCATCCCCCCCATGCCCCTGCACCGAGGCTACAGCTGCGGATGGGCGCTCACCAGCGATATTCTGCTCTCCCTACCCCTCTCCATCTTCATTCAGATCATCCAAGTGAGCTACAAGGTAACGCTGCTCATAGGACGGGGCGGGGATGATAGGGCGGGGCCATGGAAAGGTATTGTAAATTGGGAAAGTGTTTAGTGGCTTACACATGCAGCATTAGAGGGACTCTCGGAGGACAGCCCTACTAGAGAAACGGTAAAGCCTTCTCAGTCTTTAGTTCTTCGTGTCATGGGCGGTAGGGGAACCCTACCTCTATGATACTGTCAGACTTTTGGAAATGAGATTCTAAGCGCTCATGGGAGTTGTACTTGCGCAGAAATGTTCTGAGGGCAGAGCAAAAAATTATTGTTCAGTGAAATAACCAATTAGACTGTAATGAATGTGGGTCCAAGCAACTAGAGGAGGCGGGACCAACCTATCAGATGTCTTGGTCCCTCCTTTGTTTGTTTGGACTTACCTCCTTTACAGTCTGATTGGTTATCTTGCTGAACCAATGTATTTTTTTTGTGTAAGTAATACTCCCGCAAGCATTCCAAGGGGCACATCCCCTGGGAGATCATGTAACTGCAAAAACGAGACCGTTCCGGACTGGACGGGCACAGTAGCCTTACTCTCTGTACCCAAACTCAGGTGGACGACCTTGAGCTGTACCTGAACGACCCCGTGAAGCAGCACTACCTCATCCGTGTCCTGCCTGGCAGGATGAAGAAGCAGCTTCTCTATAAGAGGTACCCCCGCCCCCTGAAGGGAACAATCCCCCCCTCCCCACACCCTGGGGATGCCACCCTGACCTGCATCCCTCTGCCCACAGGAAGTACATCTTTAGCTTCTACGAGAGCTTGCAGCGTTTGTGCTACATGGGCTTGCTGCACTTTGGCCCTATCGAGAAATTCCAGGACAAGGATCAGGTGTGTGTGTGTATGATAGGCTGAGTGTGTATTTGAGTGTGCACATACCCTCTGCATTCCTGTTTTCACCAACCAATCTGATGTAGATTTGAAAGCGTAGGAAAAGCCTTGTACCACTGGGGGGCACTGTAAGCTGTGCCCGTGTCTCGTAGGTCTTCATCTTGCTGAAGAAGAATGCCACGATCACAGACACCACCACCTGTGACCCGCATTACAACCTGGCCCTGTCGTCCTGCCCCTTCAAGGTCCGGCGGTATACCTTCAGCACCTTTAAGGACGTGGAGAACTACTGGTTCGACATGCAATGCGTGTGTCTGAACACGCCCCTGGGTACGCGCACGTCTCATCAGCTCTGGAGTTCCATCCACATCTGGATTTTAGTCGCGGGGCAGCAGTCTAAGCAGGGATGCCCAGACCTCCCTCTCCTTAGCCACCTCCTCCAGCTCCTCCAAGGGAACACCAAGGCGTTCCCAGGCCAGCTGAGACATATAATCTCTCCAGTGTGTCCTTGGTGAGCCCCAGGGTGTCCTCTCAGTTGGATATGCCTGAAGGCAGTAGGTGTCCTAATCAGACTCCCCAACCACCTCAGTAGACTCCTTCCAGATATCCAGCCCCCTTATCCTATCTCTGAAGCTGAGCCCAGACACCTTGCAAAGGAGGCTCACTTTCATCGCTTGTATCTCATCCTTTCTGTCTCTACCCAAAGCTTGTGACCATAGGTGAGGTTAGTGATGTAGATTGACCGGTAAATAGAAAGCTTCGCCTTCCGACTAGGCTCTCTTCACCACAACAGACTGGTACAACGCCCACATATATGCTTGACACTGCACCGATTTGCCTGTCGACCTTCCACTTCATTCTTCCCTCACTTGTGAACAAGACCACCGAGATGCTTGAAATCCTTGAATGATGAACCCTCCAATATTGTAGTGAGGGTAAAGAACTGGTAAAGAGTTGGTCTGGTGTTCCACAGCCAGCACAATATCAGCATTGTTTCTTTTGGATCCAAGGGTCAACCAACAGATGGATCCTCCTCTCCAGTACCATAGACCTTCCCAGGGAGGCTGAGGAGAGTAATCCCTCTGAAACACCCCCTGGTTCCCTTTCATAAAGACTGGGAACACCTTCCTTCTCTGCCAGTCCAGAAGCACTGTCCCTGATCTCTATCCAGTGTTGATGAGGCCTGTCACTCAAGAGAGCCAAACAATATCCAGAGCCTTCCAGAACCTAGAGCAAAACCTCATCCACACCCAAATCCTTACCACTGAAGTTTTTTTTTTTTTAGTTACCTCAGTGACCTTGTGACTTTCATACAGCCCCAGGACAGAACAGACAAAATGCAGTCAGAAATGAGAATTCCATGGAATGGGAGAGATCCATTTGTTGTGACTTAATTTGCAATGTAACTAATTAGGTTTTTGTTTAGAATCCACCAACTGGGTGTGATGGGTGACTTTAATAGCAGTAACCATTCAAATGATCTATCATTTAAATTGTAATTTCAATAATCATTTAAAATAATTTTTAAATATAATCTAAATGACATATTTTATTATCACCCAGCTTCGGCACGTCTGCTGGTCCTTGAGCAAGGCCCTCAACCCCCAGCTCCCTGGGCGCCCCAACAGGTGGCTGCCCTTCGCGGACAGCTTACTCTACAAAGAGCAAGTTGAGGGAGGTGTAAAGACAATTTCCCCATGGGGACTAATAAAGGATTTATTATTATTATTATTATTTATTTGTCACAAAACACCCTACATAATTTTACTGCCCCGGTAAATGTCTTTAAATGTAATATTCTTTGGTAGCTCAGAATGCCAAGGTGGCTTTTTGGTAGCTAGCCTTGTCCTCCACATTGTTTAATGCGCTCTCTGCTGCCCCCTACAGGTGTTGTAAAATGTCCCCGTATGAAACCCAGCCAGGAGGATGAGGAGGCGGAGCCCCCAAGCTCCTTGGAGCCGGAGCGGCCGGAGCAGAGATACGCCAGACTGGCATACCTACTCAGGTAGGATCCGCGGGCTCTGAACCCGCCAGGCTGAGGTGTCACCTGCTCACACTGTGGGGTTAACCGAGGGTCGGCGGGATCTGTCCAACAGGGGCAGCCGCGAGGTCATCGATGATGGCGTGACGCCTGGCGACAGGCAGGGCGCCGCGGGCCTGGACTCCTGCTTCTTTGGCCACCTGAAACGCAACTGGATCTGGACCAGCTACCTTCTCAGCAAGTCCAAAAAGGTCTGTGTGTTGACTCTCACTGTCCTTTAAGATTCTTCGTTATTGCTCTGGAGGGGATGATGCGTGGCTCAGCTGTTTAGGGCACTGTGCTTGGATCAGAAGGTCGGGAGTTCAAATCCTGTAGTCAGCAGATAGATTTCACTGTTGCGCCCTTGAGCGTGACCCTTAACCCCCAATTGCTCCAGATGGAAGCAGTAGATGCAGGTTATAAAATGTCCTTCCGTTGCCTTGCAGGTGGGCAGCGTTGTGGAAGGCAGCCCTACTGTCAGACTTAAGAACCTCCTCACTAAACACCCTTTACCCCTGTCCATGAGTGGCGGTAAGTCCCTCTGTCCCGCCATGCCCCTCATCGCCCTGGTGCCGCACGCGGGTATTCAGATGGGCGTCTTCCACCCCACTGTAGGCGGTAAAGTCAGTGGTGTGAGGGAGCCCCCGATGGTACTAGATGAGAACGTGCAGATGGCCATCGAGACCAGCGAGCGAAACAGCCGCGTCGTCGGCGGGAAGAGACAGAGGCGGAAGAGGTCCCGAACAGCAAAGGCACCCAGGAAAAAGAGGAGAGGTGGGGGGGGGGTGGTTGCCAAGTCCTGTAGGCTGACCCTGTTTGACATGGGTGTGGGTGTGTATGTGTGTGTGTCTGTGTCCTCATACCTCCAAGGTTTTAGGTTAGGGTTGTTATTGAGGGTTCCTCCTGCAGACCAAAGACATGCAGTTACCCTGATTGATGTTCCTGCATTACCCAGAGTCCTCTTCTTTCTGTCCTGTTTTTCCTGGGACAGGCTACTGGCCTCCCTGTGACCTTATTATGCAGAGTTTCCTAGTCCGGTCCTTGGGGAACCTTAGACACGGAGAACTGGGAAGGAGCCAAAATGTGGACTGTCTGGCAGGGAGCTCATAGGGAGCAAAAACCTGGACCGCCTGTGGGTCCCTGAGGACCGGATTGGGAAACACTGCTCTACTGTATAAGTTGTTGATCTATGCATGATCTATTCTTACTACATTTACATAAATTTTATTTAGCAGGCACTTTTGTCCAAAGCAACGTACAAGTGAGGCAAATAACACATTACAAGCATAATTGAGGAGTCGACCAGGTGTAGGTGCAGCTATACTGAGCTTCCGATGAATGTGTGTGTCGTGCCGTAGTGGCGAAACCAGAAAAGAAGCGGATCCGGCTCCCTTTTCACGACGAGGCTGACCGGAATGCCCTCCTGAGGATGACCCGGCAGCGCGTGACCTGGTCCCCCCAGGAGGACAGCCTGCTCATGCTGTGCCGAGTGGCGAGCCACTTCCTCAACCGCAAGGCAAGGCTGGGGGGGGGTCCCGATCGGGGTGAGAAACAAGGCTCATTTAGATGGGCTGCAGTAGCGCCTCCACAGACACTAAAGTGGCAGTGGAAAAACGTTCCCGGCTGTCATTCATTCCTGGGAGAAAAGCTTGCATCTTGACTCACATTAAGATGTTTCACACCATACCTTCACGTCTGAGGTGTTTTTATCCCAAGAATGAATCTCTCCCCGTTGGAGTGATTTTTTCCAAAGCTTTGTTTGGCCACTAGAGCTCTAGTTACTAGTTGTGTGTCCTCCATCGACTACACCCTTGTGCATATTCACTGAAAATTTGACATCAACGTTTCAATATATAACATGACCTCCTCGGTTTTTTAGTAGCATTTGGATGCAATTTGGCAGACAACCTAACAATTTTGTTCAGTTTTATTTAGCAGACACATTTGTCCAAAGCAACATGCAACTGAGGCAAATAGCGCATTACAAACATAATCGAAGAGTCGAGTAGGTGTCTCTGATCTTGGGGTCCCAGTACCGCACTTGACTTAACGCCTGAATGGGCTTATCTTTTGTGGCACACTCCATCCCACGAAGGCGCTGCTTGCAGATTGGCCACAGATTCTCTGGAGGGTTTAAATCCAGAGAGAGTTTCTCCAGGCCAGTCAAGTACCTCGATTGTCGTCTTGTCGATGAAATTCCTCCCCATTTTTGACATATGGCACACAGCTAGATGATGCTGAAAGATGCCTGACCAGTCAGGAAATGTAAGCATGATGAAACTTCCTACATATGATAACGTAACAGCAACTCATTGAGAAGGTGACTAATGAAGGCATTATTATTGGCTTTCTGGAGTGAAACTGCGAATCAGATTGTAAAAAATACCTGCCTTTTTGATTAATTTGCAAAACGGTGCAATTCCTGTATAGTTTCTTTTAAACATAAGTGTGTTTCTGTGCAGAAGTGGATGGGATGATACCCAGGCAACGTTAGTCAGTCATGACATGTGGGCCTTCTGCACCTGGGGCTCAGTACGGTTTGTTTGGTGTAGAGAGAGCGCCCCCTAGCTGTGCATACCGCTGAACGTCCGCCGGCTTTCTCGGTGAGCAGATCAGGAAGCCCTTCGTCCCCTGGCAAGTGGTGCGAGACCTGCTGCACGCGCAGTTCGAGGAGTCGCTGGACAAGACCTCGCTGGCGGTGGGCCGGCGCTCACGCTACATCATGAAGAACTCCCAGACCGACCTCAACTTCAAGTGCGTTCCCGTTCCCGTGCGTCACTAGCGACCGATAACAGAGTGACACGCCGCTCGCGTGACCATTAATTCAACAACTTGCTTGTTATCCCTCGTAGAATATGTCTGGCGGAGGTGTACCAGGATAAAGACCTTATTCACAAATTTCAGAGCCGGGAGAACAATTACAGCAACCCTGAGGTGGGAATTGCACCCGTACACCTATTGAGGAACACAGTGCCTTGGTTTGATGATAAATAGCAGGTTGTTCGGTATATAATCCTGCTGTGAAGGGACAGTAACATGACCTTTTAAGGCTGTCGGAAGCATCATTAGTCAGCTTTGCCCTACAAACCCGTGTGATTTGTGGCCACTTTGTTGACCATCACAGGTCTGTGCGTCAGAGTTCAAAGAGTTTGTCGCCGTCCTCAGGCAGAAATTCAGTTCACCTTCAGTGTTCCACAACTTCACCATCCCCGACACCAAGGCTGAGCTCTTTAGGAGGTAAAAACAAAGGATTAAAATGTGTATCAATGTTGTTTGTGTACCAGAAAGTACAACTAGTTGTTTTACAGGTTTAAGGTGTATGTGATTGGAGAGGACCTGAAGGAGGACAGGAAGGACACCCTGATGAGGTAGCGTGGCATGTGACTGTAACCATGTGTCTGTGAAATAGAGCGCTGAGTTCACCTCCCCGCGTGCTGTGATTACAGCCTTGAGGACATCTACTCCCTGGTTCTCAACAACCTGATCCAGAGTACACTGGTCCTGTCTAACTCGCAGATGAAGACCAGTCTGTCCTTTCAGGTAAGATGCAGAATTCCACCAAGGGAGTCATTGGTCCTTAAGCGCTTCCTTCAATCAGCCATCAGAAGGGGCTGTGGCTGTGTCTGAGATGTACAGCACAAGCGAATCAGCAGTGTTCCCCAGCCGTGTCACGTGCTCTCACATCCATACGGATTCACAGCCTTTATTATTGTCTTTTTCTCTCTCTGCCCCCAGACGTTCCGCATCTATAGGAGGTACAGGGACGACATCCTCTACAAAGCCTTCCTGAAGTGTCAGAAGCGGGGGCTTGTCAATCGCCGTCGCATCAACCAGCTCACTGGGCCCAAAAAGAGTCGCGCCCTTCCATTTCTGCCCATGTCCTACCAGCTCTCTCAGACCTACTACAGGTGACCGTTAACCCATCACACTGGTGGCTGGTGGATGTTCAGATCAGGATTTGCAGCTGTAGTGGTGTAGACCCGGGAGCTTCTGACCCGTGTATGTTTTGGTTCCTTTTTCCCCTGATTGTGTGAGTGAGATCAGCCGGTACATGGCTGCCCTGGTTCTCTCACTGCTGAAGGGTGCAGCTCTTCAAAGCTGACTTTCCACCCCCTGACTTACATGCCCAGGACAGTCACACTCCCCTAAAACAAGCCTTCCCGGCACTGCTGTCCCTCCCAGGTGCTTCTCCTGGCGCTTCCCCAACACCATCTGCATGGAAGCCCGTCAGTTCCTGGAGACACTAGAGAGCGTGGGCAGGGAGGACCAGCTCACCACCATTCGTTTCCAGGACCAGGAGGGGGGCGACCCACAGCCGGACCCCAGCATGGTGCTCTTCTCCCTGGACTCGCCTGGGGGCTCCTGTGTGGCCTGCCTGAGTCTGATGATGCTGGGCTGGCTGACTGTGGAGGTGTCCATCCCTGAGCACATTGTGGTGGTGGACAGCACCATGGTGGATAACGAAGTGGTGAAAAGGTAATATGAGCATCCATCCATCCATCCATCCATCCATCCATCCATCCATCCATCCATCCATCCATCCATCCATCCATCCATCCATCC